>JAIGNY010004597.1:72500-222500 GCA_020152595.1 Chiridota heheva
TGTCTGGCTAGGATTGTGTTTGCTTTAAGTCAATTATTAGTTAACATATCAAAATTTCCAGGGCAGTATTTCACCAAAAAGATTCAAAAGAACACATGTGTGTTGCCATGGCTCTTATCATTATTAAAACAGGAGTTAGTCGAGGACACAATGCACCACAACTTGGTTGATTGGTGAGGTGTAACAACACCATGACAGCAATGGTCAAAATGTGCCAGACAGGTCAAGTTAGATCAATGGCAGAGGAAAGAGTGAGGGTAGGTAGTGAGATCATAGAAGAGCATGATGGGGGTCAGATGTCACTGCAGTAGTTCATGTACTATAGGACAGATAAGATTTTATTAGGTGGGTTTCTACCTAAAAAAAAAAAAAAATCAGTGATGAAACCAAAGGGTTGCGGGGGGTCCTTTGGGGGTGTGGAGGGTGCAGTCTATGAGGGTGTGTTAAGTGTTTGTGGCAATTATCACAAGAGTGTAGAAGGGAGCCATTAAGAGGGTCCGAGTGGGAATCTGCTCATCATTTATGAATGCCTGGGAGTAGAGGGTTCTTACCGTCTCCATGCATCAATTTCATATCTAAGTCAAATTCTTCTTGTCTTCCTTGATGATGAAGTAGCTCCTCTCGAAGCTGAGCCATTTCAACTTCATTAAACTTCTTCTCTAACGAGACAAAAAGGCAAAGATAACATTATTCAGACTAATTTCAAACATCATAATTATCTTTTACAATCTATATGATTTGATTCAATTTATCAGTTAAACAAAGAAAACTTATTCTGAAATCTATTGGAGACTATGAGAATACCACAAATCTAATCAAATCAGCTGAAAATGTGTCATTTTACAGAGTTATTAAATCTATTGGAGATCATGAAAATACAGATGTTCTCATCAAAATCAGTTAACACCAGTTCTTCTTCTCATTTTCAGGTTTTAACCAATTGTTGTTGCATCTTTATTTCAACAATTCAAACAGCATTAATTTTGATTTCCAGCTCAAGTACAAACACTGCCTGTTACCTGCGATAGACTGGTGTCCTGTCAGAAAAAGTCATCGCATATCATTTATTTGCATCTAGGGCTGTGAATGTTTAGTAATTAATCGCTAAATGACCACATGTGAAATAAACGATTAAGAAAAAGATTCTTGCTATTAATCATCTTTAGCTCTCTGGTTTTTGCAAATGCCATTGATCAGACTGTTGATTGATATCTTGTCAGAACTTCTATGAAAGTTCCCAAATGATAATTCTATTAGGTACTTTTTAATTTTTGCAAGGTTGTGTCGGAATGCCATTTTGTCCCAAGGGTCATACAATCATTAAGTGTGCAAGCTCTTTCCTTTCAGTATGCTATCATAGGGGCATTAATAATATGCCCAACGTGCATCAGATAGAGGCATTATATTACACTCGCACATGTTGGCAATGTAAGTAGATCGTAGCTGTGCCAGGACAAGCAAATAATGATATCATATTAGGTTGCCCTTGCTCTGGCGAGGCGTGTGATGTGCAACCGTCAATTTTGGCCAAAATCGGCGGTTGAAGTGCATACTAAACGGAGAGCGGAGGTACACGTCATGATAGCACTGGCATTATCACGTAATCCTGTTTAGGATGCGGGATGAAGTACACAACTAATAGAAACCACAAAAATGCAAATTTCCATTTATACACCTGTGACTAATTGCACAATTTTTATAAGTTAACAAAATTTCATGTTAAGCTCTTCTGCATTTGTGGTCTTCTTTTGGCTTTATCAATCTTGAGTAATTGCGCAATGCTTACAAATTCTCGCAACTCAACCTATGCTTTTATTAAATGTTCACAGCCCTACTTGCATTATGGAAATGGTGGTAGGCCCCTGTGCTAAGATCCTTCATAGTCCAGGTTTAAAAATTATGCTTGAGAATAATAAACCAATTCCATAACATAATTTCTTACAAAACACAAACCAACCTTTCAGTGCCTGTATCCAGAGGCCGTTGACCCTTCTGTCGGTAAAGTGCTGTTGGTCAGTCTTAGTACCGTAGTCATTATCTGTTAGCCTGTCAGATGGAATCAAATCGAACCTCCTCATTGCCTCTGTTGAAAAACATATTTTTTTGTTAGAAAATCCCACCAAATGATCTGTAACATTCAATGGTAAAAATGTACACGCTTCTTACCCATGGGAGTGCAGCAGCCCAGTGGTTAGGGCATTGGTATTGTACTCAAAAGGTACTGGGATCAAATCTCAGCCTGGGTGCTGTGCTGTGTCCTTGAGCAAGACAGTTTATCCCATTTGCTCCAGTTCACTCAGCTGTGAAATGAGTACCAGTTTTGGCTGGGGAGTTAAGCTGTGATGGATTGCTGTCCCATCCAGGAGGAGTCAAGTATTCTTGTCTGCTTAACATCATGCAAATCTGGTATAAGTACCTGCTCTATAAACCCTTCAGGCTTGATGGGATTTAACTAACTTCTTACTCAGGAAATATATATAATAATCATTATTTAAACATTTATAAAGTGCACAAGCTATATATGGTACTGTACAATAGATAATAAAGGAGTATAACACAAAAGTAAAAAATATATATATATATATATATATATATATATATATATATATATATATATATATATATATATATATATATATATATATATATACATATATATATATATACTATATATATATATATATATTATAGTTATACATATTATATACATATATATATATATATACATACATACATACATACATACATACACCCATACATACATACATACATACATACATAGATACATACATGCATACATACATACATACATACATACATACATACATACATACATACATACATACATACATACATACATACATACATACATATATAATAACAGTAGCAACTAGAATCATATCACTTTGTAGAGCGCATACCTCTGCCCCTGTTCATTCTCCACCGGTATACAATCTACAGTACCTCAGAAACGCTTGACCTACCCAGTTATAAACCCAAACAATTTCTTTCTCACTGTTGATCTGTATTGACATTCTGAACACTTGAGGATCATCACTTGTGATCATTGATTTCACTTTAATTTAGGCAAAGAGTTCATTGTTTGAGCTCTATTCAGGGTAGCTTCACAATCCATCATTTTCATTCATGGCAAAAACCAATTATTTGATTTCATTGATACCAGAGACCACTTTACTTGATTTTCTTTGAATCCAGAAAATTCTTTGTATGGCTGTTCTTTCATGGCATGAGGTCATTGTTCAGTATATTCCATTGGAAAGTTTCAACTAAGTGTTGATGAATCTTGCCCTAAAATATCCCCACCCCTCCATTTTTGCCCTTCCCCTATTGCAATAAATCCCAAATTGTAATCACTTCTTCCTAAAGCAGAAACAAACCACACACCAAATTTGAACCACACACCAAATTTGATGCAAATCCAGTCACCAGTTCTTGAGATATCTTGATGACAGACAAAATTTCCCCAGCCCCCATTTGCACTCTTTCCCTGTTCCAATATGTCTCAAATCTTAATCACTTCTTTCTTAAGCAGGAACAAAACCACACACCAAACTAAATCCAAATCCAGTGACTACTTCTTGAGATATGATGATGACAAACAAACTCACCTTAAAATATCCCCACCCTTCCCTTTTTGCCCTTCCCTATTCCAATACATCCCAAATTTTATTCACCTCTTCCTAAGGCAGTAACAAACCACACACTAAATTTAATCAAAATCCAATCATCAGTTCTTGGATATCTTGATGAAAGACAAAATGTTCCCACCCTCCATTGTCACCCTTCCCCTTTTCCATTATATCTCAAAATTTTGACACTTCCTTTTTTAAGCAGGAACAAAACCACACAGCAAATCTAATCCAATTCCAATCATCAGTTCTTGAGATATCTTGATGACAAACGTTTAGTTTGGTTTGATGAGGTTTAACAGCACCGCGACAATCAGAGTCAAATGTGCTAAGAGGGTGGTAAATAATTATGTGCAAAGATTAGGAAAGAGATGATTGGAAAAGAAGAAAAGGATGGAGAGAAGTAAAATTTTTATAGAAAATAAGTTGTAGAAGAAAAGGTGGTAAGAAAGAGAGGGAGAGGGAGGTGAGATAGAAAAGGAGTGGGGTGTGGGAAGATTAAATCAAGTGCAAAAGGTTGCTGTTGCAGAGGAAGGTGATAATGTTGGGAGGGGGATTGTACTTAAAGAAGTTGAAAATAGTGGTGGCAGGGGATAGGAAAGATCTAGAGTTGGCGTAAATTGGATAGTTTAGACGATATGATTGATCGAGAGATTAGTATTGCAAGTGGGGCAGATAGGTTTTGGAGAGCCAGAAAGGAGGTAGGAGTGGGTGAGATAGGTGTGGCCTAGGCAATTATGGGTGAAGACCATGTCCTCTCTGCAATTGCAACTTAGTAGGTGAGGGTTGATGCCTACTTTGGAAAAAATAGTGTAGAGTTTATTATTAGTCTCGAGATTCCAGGAGTCTTGCCAAGTCCTCCTGAGGTAGTTGGAGGTATTTTGGCAAAAGTCCGAGTGAGGTACATCGATAGAAGAAATTTGGTTCAACAGAGCATTTATTGGCAGCTTTGTTGGCCCTTTTATTCCTAGGGACACCGACGAGGCTGGAGATCCAGAAGAAGATGACAAACGTACAGACAAACAGGGGCGAAAACATAATCTCTGCCCAACTTCGTTAATGGAGGTAATTAAGTCCTAAAAAAGTAAAACCTTAAATGACTAAAACCAAAAGAATAAACCCTAAAAATATCAAGTGAAACATAAAAGAGATGAAAGCAATGATTAATCAATATACACACAAGCTAAAATTGAAATAGATACAAAATAATAAATGGAAGGTGCTACAAGTATAAAAAGTCATGTGTAATTTTGAAAGAATTTCTCTCTCTTTGGCACACCATACTCCTCAATACATAAACTTTGCTTTCATACAGTAAAATGTGATTTTTTTTTCTTTAATTAGCACGTCATTACTTTGACGAATTTACATTACTGACACACAAAGTTAATCATAGGGTAAACAAAATATCAACCGGTCACCTGTGAGTTGCTTGTCGAGTATTTGCTGGTATTCTTTAGTTTCAGCCATTCCATCTACCGAGTTCATCTTCTCATCCTTCTTGATGGTCAAATATTTGTCATCGAGCTTTTCAAGAATATTTTGAGCTCCGCCAGCTTGGGCTCAGCCATACCAACCTGTAATAAAAGATGGGAATCAGAATAATACTGTGTTCTTATGTAGCACTGAATCCATGCAAGTTGTATGCTCAAAGGGCTTACAACAGAATGAGGCAGCTGCCACAAAGGGTGCACAAGCCTGTACTATTACCATGCACATGCTTGGCACCAAGCGAAAGGACAGCAGGTTCCATGTTTAAAGTCTTCAGTATAACTCAACTGGGGATTGAACCAATGACCTTCCGGCTGGAAAGCGAATCTCTACCAATTGAGTTAACCAGTCGGTCTATAAACAATCGGTCTCTAAACAATCGGTCTCTAACCACTCTAACCAGTCAGTCTCTAACCAGTCAGTCTCTAACCAGTCGGTCTCTATCCAGTCTGTCTCTAACCAGTCCATCTCTCACAAGTCTGTCTATTTATTCATGTATTTATTTATTTTTCATTTTGCATTTTCCGCATTTAACAAAGAAAGAAAAAAAAACCCGGAAAAAAACCCCCGAAAAAACAACTACCTGGCACTCCAAAAGCTAGCGGTGCTCCTTCAGTAGTATCATTACAATATCAGAAACATGATGAAAATCACAATAGATTCAGGAACACTATCTACACAGTGATAACAAAATATGCAAAAATAACTTTCTCAGAAAAACCAGGAAAAGGTAAGAAAAGGAAGAGATAAGTATAAAAAAAAACTTTAAACACCTCCACATTTAAAAATAAAATAAAATAAAATAACGTATCAAAAGCCTCAGGCAACAACCAACATCAGCTGGAGAAAAAAAGTTGAAACCTCAAAACAAAGATCTCTTAATTTGTGAAGTGAGTCAAGCTTTCTCAAAAAAGTGGTTAACCCATCATTTTTAACATAGATATACTTCTCGACCCTTGACTTAGAGGTGACTTAACCTCGAAAGGAAGTTCCTAACAACAGGAATATTTTGATCAAACCTACAAGAAAAAATAAAAAGCTTAGCATTGAAAATAGCAAAGTTTAGATAACTACATAATCTCTATCACTTATATCAGCCCGAGGCAAATAATCTCGTATATAAGTGGCAACACTGCTACACCAAGGAAGTTTTGCAAACATACCCAGAAGGAATGTGTAAAATGGCAGCTCCAAAAGAAATGCATCATTGTCTCAATTTCAGAATGACAAAAGCTACACAGAGAATCGTTACGAATTCCCACTTTACACAAATACTAATTTGTGGCAATGAAGCGGTTTAAGAATTTGTACTGGAAAACCTCACTTTGGTATCCATGACAGAAACATGACAAGAACGGTAAATAGAATTCCAATTAAAAACATTATCCTGAAAATCAATTACCCATTTCCGCTGAGCGATTGGATTTAGAGTTAAACGATTTACCAGAATCCAAATCTTGTTACCTTTATATCAGCACCAAATTTTAGAACTAATAATTCAGGCAGAGTGATGCTAGCATCAACATCCGTGTTTGTACGAGAGCTTACCCACTCTCTAGGAATCGCCCTAGTAATACCATAATACGTAGTAAATTGCACAGAGTAAACATCAAACTTTTGGCAAAAATCTTCAGTCTAAAAAGTTACCATCAACGGCTAACAAATTACAAATTCTAACACAATTTTTTGCCAGCAAGGTAGAAATGAAAATGGGTTTGTTGCTAAATACGGATATGACTATTATTCCAAATTATCTCGTAAGGAAAACAACTCTGGTTATCACAATTAACATAAGCCCATGCCCGACAGACATCGTTAATGAATTTATACTTAATGTTTACATCACCTGGTATTTGATTACACTTTAAAAGGAAACTATTCCCCGTCGAAGAGAGGTAGATATTAAAAAATAAAGACAAAGAATTGTCGCTAACCAAGTAATGTTTTACCCATGCAATCTTTAAAGCATTAAAAAAAGACTTAATGTGTACCATATTAAGACCTCCAGACTCACTTGAATTAATAAGAACACAACGTTTTATTTTGTCGGATTTCCCATTCCAGATATTATTATACAAAACCCAATCAAGCTCCTTATAAAACCCACGAGGTGGATTTGGCAAAACCGATGCAACATAAATTAACTGGGAAAGAGCTAAAGCTTTTATGATGGTTTTCCCAGAGGGGAAAGATTCCGCTGGGACAACATCCGCAACTTATCTTTAACTCTAGAGAGTTTTGGCAGGTAGTTAAGACTATTAAAAAGTCCTCATCTCTCTGTGTGAAAAAAAATACTAAGAAATTTGATCGGGCCAGTAATAATCTGGAAATCAAAATTGTCAATATAGTCTGGAAGTGAGTGACAAGAAGGTCCTAGTGGGAAAAGGTAAGATTTATTCAGATTAGCTCTTAAACCAGATGACTTATAAAAATCTTCTAATACACGTAAAACAGAGACAAAGCTCTCTTCACCACCATTGACAAAAAGAGAAGTGTTGTCAGCGTATTGCACAATTCTTATTTCCTTATTGCGGATGCTTATTCCCCAAATAGTACTCTCCGTCCTTATCTTTATAGCAAAAATTTCCGCACACAAAACAAAAAGGGTAAGGACTTAATGGGCAACCTTGACGCACACCTTGGCGAATGTTAAAAAAACCCAGAAGAGTAACCGTTATTCATCACACAAGCAGAAGCGTTACCATAAAAGGTTTGAAGCCACTCAATCAAATCATTACCAAAGTTAAAGTAAGCAAGAGCTTTTGAAAGTAAAAACCAGTCAAGACAGTCGAACGCCTTCTCAAATCATTTAATAAAAAAAAACCCTCCAACTGCTTTTCAGTACAGTAAGAAATTGTGTTGAGAACTGTGCGAATATTCTCACCGATATACCGGTCTTTTATGAAACCGGTTTGATCAGGGTTGATTATATACTCAATGGTTTAATTCGGGACGCGATACACTTCGCACCTATTTTATAATCTACATTGAGCAAGGAGATTGATTTATTTCAGCTCTTTTATCAGGGTAGCCTCTTCACGTATGTCTGCAGCTGGATTTTAGTTGTACGCAGGTTGTGCGTAGATGGCGTTTAAATGAGCTAAAAAATATTCATTTTATTTCAAGAGTGGGCGATTTCGGAAATTAAATACCCACCATACATTTTATATGCAGTGGAAAATGTAATGAATAAATGAATAAACATTTATTTGATTTTGGCAAGGGGTACACTTCAGTGCAGATTTATTTCAAATCTGACTCGAAAATCTGACTACTGCATGCCTCTTTAAAGTTTATAGGCTATGCAGAGTATAATTTGCAGGGATAATTTGATGAGAATAGAAAGTACTTAAGACCACATTGTTTATTCGATAGTGGTATGCTATAAACATTTAATTCATTTTCTTGAAATACACTTTTTAATTGATGTTATGGATGCTTAAAAGAATAAAGGGAAGGTGTGCAAGAAGCAGCTGAAATTATTCCACTGCATAAACTTTGTATTAATTTTGTTTGGTCAGATCTACAAAAAGCATTTCTTTTACTATCAAAGGGTAATCTGTACTAAATGATTTTGAAAAGCAACATGGAACTCGATAACGATAAGCCAAGGGGCACTGTTTTCTTCCTCTCACAGCCTCTCTGAGCGCTTGTTGTGAAGCAATCAGGTGTATAGTATATCATGCTACCATGAATTAATGAATAAAACACCCAGAAAGCCTGTCAATGTGTCAGTTAATTTGCTATTTAAAAAAAGCACAAAAAAACAAGTAGAATTTCAATGCAAATTTTTATCACGTACTGTATTATTTCAAAAACTGAATTTTTTTTTCATTTTGCAGATAAAACGATGGAATCAAACAATCGTTGTGGAAGTTTCTTTCACCAATTTTCTCAAGGTACATCATGTCCACCAAACTGATATCCAACATGGAAGACGGCCCTGTATCTGCATTATCACACAGCCTGCACATATCCATTTGCATAGCACATGCATTATCTCAGATATGCTCTAGCTTCATATATTTTAATGTATGATTACAGGAAAGAAATTCATATACATTTAAGCTCTAGGCGCCAGCGGCAATCCTTAGCACAACACCAGTAGATGTTACCAATTTCATGGACACTTTCTGAACAGAATACTTGAACCTTAAAGGATCATGAAGAGTAAGCCTCTTACATATGATAATGCAAATACAATGTTGTATGTGACTTAAAAACAACAACTTATTACTTTTTTTATTTTATATCCCAGGGTACCAGTATGGTTCATGAAAAGAACTATATTTTGTGTGCATACCAAGGGCCAACACAGCATGACATTGAGCATGGTATCAGAGAACCAAAATACTCAAACAGTTCACCCTTGGTATCTGATCTATTACAAAGTTTCAAAAAAAAAGAACAATCATGTTTTGAAAAAGATTTTGTAAATAAATGTACTACTGGAGTATAATTTGATGTGATCTGTCTCTCTTCAGTCAAAATATATTTTAATCCAATGATGTGTATTCATTTCACTAAACTCAAATACTGATATGTACAGTTTACTCCTCTTCACAGGTGGCATGAGCAGGGGTGGCACCAGAGTTTTGATGCTTTGGGGGGTGGGGGCAGGATGACAGTTTTGTCTCCTGGGGGAAAAGCAATCTTACCTGGGGCAAAGTGATCTCACAGGGCAAAGTGATCACGTAGGGGCAAAGCGATCTCGTTGGGGCAAAATGATCTCAGGGGTGGCAAAGAGATCTCGCTGTAGGGAAAATGTCCCAATGTAATGCCAACACTGGGCATGAGCAGGAAATCACAATGTTTTGTCATTGACCAATGGCTAACCTTTGAGAGAAAAGGGGTTATACTAATGCTAATTGATTTTGGCAGTCAAAGTGACAAATTATGGGTTGCATTATCCATTCTGTCATCCTTTATCCTGAATCTTTGTGATTGCCCAGATCTAAATTGAAGAACTAATGACAACAAGTGGAGTCTTTAAGTCACAAAAAATCATATCAAATTTGTTAGGTTATATCAAACCAAATTATTCAAAGATTGAAGTAATAATGCAAGTTGTGATGCTATCATGTGATTAGGTCTTAATTGTGAGGGTGTTTGTTATTGCAGAAAGGAAAATTGATTGTACATCATAGGCGGCACCAAGGGATGAAGGGGGGGGGGGGGGTCGGGGGTTTGAACGACCCCCTTTTTTCGTTGAACAAATTTTAAAGTTTTTTTCCAAAGGTGTTCCAATAAATCACATGCGTCACCAAAGAGGGTGGGTCGCCTATCAGAAAATATTCCTTCAAGAAGTTATGAAAAAATTGATATATTTCTACACGTTATTACATCAACAAATTACGTAGATGCAATGATGGTATGATGTACTGTACACAGCTCTAGCTCTAAAGTGAGTCCCTGGACTACCTGCCCCTAAAACTCTGTGATTGTACCTATATGTTAATAACCAAGGCTATATATATGCCCTAGTATATAGGTCTAGTTCCTAACAGCAATTATTCAATATTTACAGAAAGTATAGAAATAAGATGTGTGGCACGAAAAACTTCCTGAAATGATGCAATCCTTTGGATAGTGTAGCACCACTACCATGGACTTTCAGTTTATACTGTACCCCAGGTGTGTAGAAAATAGCATGCAAGGATACATAAAAACGTGTCAAATTCCATCCACTTTTAGGCCCTCATAATAACTAAAATCGCAGAGGCCTCTGGACCCCACGCCGATTATCTCGCGCATGGAAAAAAGGTAAAGTAGGACACCCTCATTTTGTGATTTGACCCCCCTTTTATATTTTCTGGTGATGCCTATGTACATAAAGCAATAGGCTTGGTTTGATGATCCTGATTGGTTGGTAGAGCACTTTCCCAGATGGGAATGTCATGGGTTCAAACACTGGCTGCCTCATACCAAAGTGTCTTCATATCTCTTGATGTCATTCAGATTGGATGAGGGTAGAATTGCCCACTAGTCCAAAGGTTCAATAGTCCGAAAGAATAGGCCCACTAGTCTAAAGGTTCACTAGTTTGAAGGTTCACTAGTCCGAAGGTTCACTAGTCCGAAGGCCCAATAGGTCAAATGTTAGGCTTAGGGTATACCTTCAGACTATCGAGCCTTCGGACTATCGGGCCTTCGGACTATCGGGCCTTCGGACTATCGGGCCTTCGGACTATCGGACCTTCGGACTATCGGGCCTTCGGACTATCAGGCCTTCGGACTATCGGGCCCTCGGACTATCGGGCCTTCTGACAATCAGGCCTTCAGACCATCGGGCTTTCGGACCATTGGGCCTTCAGACCATCCGGCTTTCAGACCATCGGGCCTTCGGACCATCGGGCCTTGGAACTAGTGACCTTTAGCCTATTGGACCTTTGAACTAGTAGGCCTTTTCTTTTGGACTAATGAACCTTTGGACCAGTGGGCTGGCACCATAATAAGCATAAGCAAGCTCATCCTGGAATCCAGTTGGAGACAAAATGAAGTGATTAACCACTGCAGTACTTGCTACAACATTTTGTTTATGTTAATGTTGTACTTCAATTTTATGTGTTTTCAGTGATTTGTTACTGAATGTTGTAAATTTTGCTTGGTATCATAACTTTTGAGTTTTGCTTGCTTTTAAATCTAGGGACATGCTCTGTTTCATTCTGATGAGAAAGAGAGAGAGCTGCATCTGAGAGGTAGAAAATAACTTTTAGAACAGGGACTTGTATGTTTGTTTGTTTGATGATGGCTTAACGGCACCACAACAACTAAGGTCAAATTGTGCCTGAGAGGTCAGATCATTCTAGAGGTAGGAAGTGAAGGAAACAGGGGGAGAATGAGACTTGTATGAATAACTAAATTGGTTGTGTTTAATCAGGTCATTTCTATGCATAAAATGTTAAGGCAGGTGGGGCAGCAAGTGGGCACTATGGCTTGAAATGTGTAATTATCATCCAGCAGAATGTGCGGTAGAATGCATAAGGGTATACTTATGGTACATGTAAAGTGATTCCACCCTCCCTCTTTGTGTTTGTAACTTATCATTATCTCTGAAAACATTTGTGGGCTATTAATCATTGCAAAACCAGCGTGCAAAAAGGGCCTGACTCCGATAGTTTGGCGATAATTCACTAATACAATTAGAAAATTATGATGTCATTCCAGGGGTGGTCAATGATCCCAAGGGGGAAGGACACAAACAAATCTCATGCTACAAAAAAATACCTCCTACCTCGGGTTACTCCAATAATCATTTTATGCGAACGAATATGCTTATACCACTCCCTTCACTTTAAATAATTTTATCATATTAAACTAAAACATTAGCAATTCTTCAAGATACTTTTGCTGAAACTCCCATTAAAATGTGTTTGGATGATGCATATCTTGGCAATAACTTTTGGATTTTAACTTTTATAATTTCCACTCATGCTAAAATGTTCATCCCCCTGTCCCCAAGTGACACGACAAATTGCAACCATAAGGTACTTATAGTGTTATGATGCATAGGAAAAACATCCAATTCTGTTGATTTTTGTTTGTTTGATTCCCAGGAGGACTCTCACACCTGGACATGAAACTCAATAATAATTTTGTAGAAAATTCCTCTGAAATCTACTCCTTACAACAACAAAAGTTCAAAAAAATTTCTAAGCAGGAGAGAAAAGCAGTAAAATTTGATCCTTCTCTGAAGACTATGATAGACTTCCCTCTTTTTATAACAGTGGATTCCTTGCAAGCTGTGTCAATTCATTGACATTGCTAACTACTTTAAGAAGGAATAACAATGGATATAGTTTTATTACGCAGTACTTGACCCCAAATTTCAAATTAATTGATGATAAAAATGCAAATAATGGGAATCAGTCAGATTTTGTCACTAAAAAAATGACTGAGATGTCAATCTTAATTGGCCTTTTTGTAGTCTTTAAAAAAAATGTTTCAAATTTTCATTTCTCAGTCTGACAAGAAATTTCAAGTAATTTAAAAGGAAATAATCTTGGAGGTTTGAAGAGTTTCATGACCAAGTTTGTCACCAATTATAAGAAAGAGGCAACAATCTAGGATTGCTGTGTTGTTCCTATGCAACATTACACATAGTGCCCCATTGCACTACTTTTTACGTGATATATGCATAAAATAATGCCTGTATTCAAGACCATGCCATATTTGTTCTGACATTCAAATTCATGCAGCATTTGTTCTACTTTGCAGTGAAAGTATGTCTTAGTTTAATACAAATGTTGATTGTTTTTGGAAAACTGGGAAAATATATAATAAAATGAATGATATTTCGGGTATTTTTAAAGTGCTCCAAATCGGGTGTTTTGCGATTGTAGCACTGGAATCTGCATGCCTATTTGCAAGTGAGAAAAAAGGCACTCAGTTCACTTTAAATCATATTTAAATGGGTCTGGAATGTAAAGTATACTTTTCTCTTGCTCGCACTACGGTTATTTCTCATTTTCATTCCCGTTTTTTGCAAATTTGAGACATATTTCAGGGTAATTCGTAATTGGCTAATGCAGCAACAAATGTAAACAACTAATTAGCTATTGTTGTTATGCATCATGAATATTCATAGCTACGCCTGCATGCGCAGCGCTGTAAACTTAAATCCCACAGTGGCAAACTATGCTGAACATACGACATACGCGTGTTCAGTTTGAGGACTGGTCTTACTGCAGGGTACTGATCATAGGCAAAACAGTGCAAATTCAAAAATATAAGAAAGAAATATAAAGCAATAGAGTAAGTTTTACAAATGGCATAATAAAGAAACATACAAAAAACACCTTAACAAGATTGAAAATAATAACAATAAACAAAAAATTAAACTAGTAAAACGGCCCCCAATGGTCAAATTGAAAACATGTAAAATTATGAAAGGAAAAATGATGAAATATTAGTGCTACAAGAAGTAAAAGGATAAGACTTTAAAAAAGACATAAAGTCTGACATACTGTAATCCTTATTCCATACGATAGAATTAAAAATAACACATTTTCTGACCAAGTTTCATACCTCCTGAAGCAATCTGACACATTTTTTGTAATTATCAAAAACGTTAATAGAAATTATAAAAGCAGCCATTTTGATTTCAAAACAGGCAGATGATGATGTCATCAGCCCAACAGGATGTTGGAATGCTTAGTATTTCTTTATAATCTACCTCAAGTTTTCTAGCTTATGAAAAATTGTTTTTCTTTTGTAAGGGTCAAGGACATTTTTGCATTTACATGAAATTATCAAAACATGCTGTTAAAAGTTTCTGTCACATCATTTTGGAATAAAAACTTTAATCACATTTCTAAAGAAATACATTATACTTCTAATGTCCCTGTCGACTTCAAATATGAATAACTTGAGATAGGAATAAAATTTGGACTTGCTGTTTTTGGTAGTTGGATAAGATTTTAATCCTCTAGCATTATGAAATAACGATTGTATCAGACTTGATGTCTCCTTGAATGATAAAAGCTTTAATTGGGAAAGGTAAGCATCTGCTGTTTGATTTAGCTCGTGAAAATATATATCACAGTTTATTTTCATAAAAATCTATTTATTAAAGCAAATAAAAATAACAAATTTATAGTACAGAAAACAGCGAATGGGTTTTTACAAAGGCATGAACAAAGAACATTCTGTAAAGAAAGTACAAAAAGTTGGAGTACGGCAAACGAGCCATTTCTCCTATGCCTGAGGTAATAATGTGCATTAGCTGTGAATGATTGATGGACCAATTCTCCTAAGGAAGGACAATGCTTCATGCTAACGAAAACCCATGAGAAGCTCATAAATTTGCAGAGAAAAATTAAAGACTTAAGTATTTATTTTGCATTGTATTCATTGCATGTTGCCATGGTGAAAATGCAATATGTATCAGAGAGATATATTTCTTTCTTATACTGAACTCACTAGGAGTAATGCTTTCTCACCAAGTGTGTCTACTATTTTTTCTTATTATGAGTTGCCATGAATATGAACAGTGAACTAGCATGATTGTGTGACAGAAGGAAAAGTAGAGTAACCATTGGCAACAATTATTCAAGCCATGCATTCAGGCAAAGCATTAATAAAAAGATGCTATCATGATCAAATCATAAAAAAGTATTGAATAAATCTTTAAAAAAATCCTCACTTCCTTCTGGTTCAGCATATACTAAACGAGATGAAAGTACTGTAACATTTAAGTTTCTGCCCAATACGTGGCCTACAGTATGTTGTTTATGTACATATGCAGGCCCCTAGTTTTTTTTTTTTTAGATGGGTATTGCACTCTACCCTCTTTACATTTACCCTGCCCCTAATTGCCACCACCCTGCCCCTCATTACCTCCATCCTGCCTCTCATTAACACCCCCTTCCACCATATCATAACCATGCCTCTGTTATACCTGTACACAAAAGGAAAGTACTGAAAAGTGCAGTGCCAGTGTGATCTGGCAATAATTATCGATGCCGCTTCAGGCACTGCATTATTTAAAAGATGCTATCATAAGCAGATCATAAAAAAAAAGATTTGTAAATCTTAATAAACATCCCACTATATATACTGTATATGCTCATGTGTCTGGTATATACTAAACAAGATGAAAGTAATGATTAAGTTTTTGTTTCATGCAGTATGTTGTATATGCAGGCCATTAGTTTTACTTGCCCCTCATCACCACCGCCCTGCCCCTCATCACCTCCACCCTGCCCCACATCACCTCCGCCCTGCCCCACATCACCTCCGCCCTGCCCCTCATCACCTCCGCCCTGCCTCTCATTACCTCCATCCTGCCTTTCATTAGCTCCCCCTTCCCTTAAAATTTCCTCCATCCTACTGTACCTCTGTTCCAGTGTACATGGAGGGAAATGGCAGACCAGGCAGCAATTATTCAAGCAATAATTAATGTATTATTCAAAAGATGATGTCATTATCAGATCAGTAAAATTGAGAATTGTAGAAATGATGTTAAGGTTTTGCTCCATACAATATGATGTATAATAGTATGTGCAGGCCCCTAGTTTTGCTTTTTAAGATGGGTGCTGCACTCTGCCCCTCTTTACCTCCACCCTGCCCATAACTACCTCCATCCTGCCTATCATTACCTCCCTCTGCTCCTCATTAACTGCCCCTGTCCACCATTGCGTCCAACCTTAATCTGTTGCATTGTACAGAGAAGAAAAAGTTGGTTTGGTTTGTTGAGGTTTAACGGCACCGCGACAGTCAGAGTCGAACGTGCCAAGAGGGTGTTTAATAATTAAGGTGCAAAGGTTAGGAAAGAGATGACAGGAAAAGGAGGAAAGGATGGAGAGACGTGAAAATATTAGAGGAACTAAGTTGTAGTAGAAAAGGTGGAAAGATGGAGAGAGGGAGAGGGATGTGAGATAGAAAAGGATGGGGGATTAAATTAAGTAGAAAAGCTTGCTGTTGCATAAGGTGATAATGTTGGAGGGGGGATTGTTCTTGAACAAGTTGGAAATGGTGGTGGCAGGGGATAGGAAAAATCTGTAGTTTGCGTAAATCGGACAGGTTAAGAGGACATAATTGATCAAGAGATCAGTATTGCAAGTGGGGCAGATAGGTTTGGGAGAGCCGGAAAGGAGGTAGGAGTGGGTGAGATAGTTGTTGCCTAGGCAAATGAGGAAGGAAAAGTGATGAAAAAGAGCAGTTACCAGGCAAGAACTCTTCAAGTCATTCAGGCAATGCATTATTCAAAAGGTTTGCTATCATCAGATCGTTAAATGGAGTTTTGCAAATCTTAATAAAAATCCTCACTATATATGTTCATGCGTTTGGTAGGCATATATACTAAACAAGATAAAAAATATGTTATGTTTATGCTCCATACAGTATATTGAACTATATACACTGTACGTGCATGATATATGTAGGCCCCTAGTTTGACCTTTTCAGGGGTATTCCACCCTGCCCCTCATTAATTTACCACCACCCTGGCCCTCATTATGTCCAGCCTGCCTCTGTTTAGGAAATGTACCGCTTCAGGCAATGCATTATTCAAAAGATGCTGTCATTATTGAAACTAGAGTTTTGTCAATCATAATAAAGATCCTACCGTAAGCTCATACGCCTGCATACTGTATATAACGAGATAAAAGTACTGTATATTAAGTTGCTGCTCCACATAGTTTTTACTACTAGACATTTAAAATTTAAATAAATTGCCCTAAGCTTTATTTGAAATGAATCTGTTTTGCAGACATGAAGGCACAAATTTATTGATTATTACTGTATATTATTTGCATGTTTTGAAAATAATTATATATGGTTCACAACTTTTGAAAGAGTTTTCCTTCAGAGTTGTGACAAGAATGTACCGCTTTCCATTGTAATGGATGTTTGTACTTTTGCTGTATCATATGATTTGAAACATGAGAGTATATTAAACAACTAAAACTGTCGGAAGGACAGTAGGCTCAACTATTCAAAGCTAGTATAAAGAATGGGCTTATAGAGGGAAGTATATACAGAAATAGGGTAGCAGGGGCAGATGATTTCAAATTACTTGAGCTTTGAAAGATGCAATTACATTTACATTTGTACTACAAGCTTCAAAATATCTTTAGAGTTTTTCCAAATATTTAAAGACAAAAAAAACCTTAAGGTTACATCATCCAGTAACTCAGAGAAAACATACTGTAGTAGTCTTTTATAACTACAACACGTCTTTTAGTTCTATCAATTGAATAACAAAGAAAGGAGAGGCCCTGACTTGCCAATTTCAATGAAAGAATGCCATTCAACCACCTTTCCAATCTGTACCCTCCCCCTACACATTCCCAGAACTACATCCTGGATTGTAATACAAATTCCAATAAAAAAAAATATGTGTGTCAAGCAAAGTCAAGCAGCATGAAAAATGTACAATCACATTAAAGCAAAATTATGCGAAACAATATTGCTTAATGTATGACAAACTAGACATTGAAAACGATACAAATCCTCTCACCACTAATAATGCATATTCCAAACTGTCCCACATTTCATTCTAAACTGTCCCACATTCCATCTCTACCTGTCCCAAATGTCATCCCACATCTATACTCCATGCAATCACACCTGAAAACCAGATACTGTATGCCATTCCACCACTTGCAAAACACACACCATCACAACTGAAATCCAGATGACATTCCACCACATGCCATTCCGCCCTGTCCCACATGTACCGCCCTGTTCCACATTGCAACCCACCCTGTTCTACATGCCAACCCATCCTGTTCCACATGCCAACCCACCCTGTTCTACATGCCAATCCACCCTGTCTTACATGCCAACACATCCTGACTAACATCCCACCATACCCTGCCCTACATACAATTCCACCCTGTCCCACATGACCTCATCCTAATTCCTTCAGCTACTTTATCATCATGTCATCTTCTACCCCACATTCTGCTTATTGTTTATATTTCCCAAACCGCTAATTTAACACTCTTTAGAAGCTAGGAAACTTGTATTTGCTTCTTTATTCATGGCAAGACAAACATTTTATTGCTCTTCATGTCAGAAATGTCAATATCATAATATGAAAAAAATGTGAAGTTAGTAAGTCATAAGCCATATATTGTTGATCTCAGGTCAAGCATATTGCAGCAAATGCACACTATACCTCACCATTAAGTGTGAACAATGCTCTTCACATATACTGTATGATCATTTGTTTAAACAAAATCATCATACCCACTTTAATTCAAGTAATACCATATCCTGGATACAACAAATAATTTCATTGCTAAGCATATAGGCAAATTATTATGCACACACAATCCCCCAATAATGCTGAACAGTACCAATCATGCTGAACAGTACCAATGCCCTCTACCACTGAACCAAATAGCAAGTTATAATCTCAGGTTAAACATTTTATACACAAGTCTTATTGTTATGCAATTAACCTACTTAATATGCACACTACACCTCACAATGAGTGTAGACAATGGTCTTCACATATATGACCATTTGTGTAAAACATAATCCGCACTCCCACTTTAATTTAAAAGATATCATAGATACAAATATTTTCATTGTTATGCAAATAAGCTAATTAGTATGCATACACAACCCTGCAATCATGCTCATTTGAACAGTACCCATGTCCTCTACCCCAATAACAAGTACCAAGTTATTATCTAAGGTTATATATTCTATACGACAGTCTATTGTAATGTAAATAACCCAATTAATATGCACATTACACCTCACCATTAAGTGTAGACAATGCTCTTCACATATATGGTCATTTGTGTAAACAAATCCCCACCCCCACTTTAATTCAAGAATTATCATAGATACAAATATTTTCATTAATATGCAAATAAGCTAATTTGTATGCACACACAATCCCCAATTATGTTGATTTGAACAGTACCCACGTCCTCTACCACTGTGCCAAGTTACATGAATGTACATCATACATAACTTAATTTATGCATTCATGAATGTTAAACATTTTGTATGAAAGTCTATTGTTATGCAAATAACCTAATTGATATGCACGCTTCACCTCATTATTAAGTGTAGACAATGCTCTTCACATATATGATCATTTGTGCGAACAAAATCCACACATCCACTTTAATTTATAAGATATATAGATACAAATATTTTCATTGTTATGCAAATAAGCTAATTAGCATGCACACACAACCCCTAACAATACTCACTTGAACAGTACCCCTATGCTAAGTATACCATTCATAACTTAAGTTATGAAAACTTTACCCCAAAACTTTGACCTGACAAATAATTTCATTGTTATGCAAATAAGCTAATTAGTATGCACACACAACCCTCCAATCATGCTTATTTGATCAGTACCCATGTCCTCTATCCCTATGATCAGTCAGATGTATGTACACCATTCATAACTTTAGTTATGAAAACTTTTAACCAAAACTGTACCGGACGCCCACGCCCATGCCAGAGGTAGAATAGTCCAACTAAAAATGTTATGCCCTTCCAATTTTGAGCCTGGCAGAGTGTCAAGTTTCGGGTTGTTTTATTGGGACCAGGATGATCGAGACCCAGTCACCCCACAGTGATTAAGGTCAAACCACCATCCTATTTCAAAATGGATTCTCTCTCCCAAAATGAACTGCACCTTTTGTGTACAGAAATGGCTTTTTCGAAAAAATATACAACTCAGATTGTCTCCAAAAACCAGTGATTAATGTCAGTCATATACAGTATGTGGATTGATTGTGTGATAACAGAAAACATTGAATCAGACCCTGGGTAATGGATCTAATGAGCATATGAATCATGTTATAGATTCTTCAAAATGCTAACACTGGTGATACGTCTTCCTTTTTTGATGAACAAAAATTCAACAAATTAAATGTAATTCGATATGTATACTATACAGTACATGATACTGAACACTAAAAAGAATGGTGCATTTTCAGAAACAAATCCTATCCCCACATGGCCTAAGTCTGATAAGGTCAGTATGCTGTACAAGCATGTGTTACCACTAATTTGGGTATGTGTGGGAGGGGGAGGGTGGCTTCCCTTCTCCATTATGATTTTGAAGATATAGCAAATTCAAAATTGTGAGACATGAGATCTTCCTACCAATTTTTAAAAGTTATTTAAAATTCACTTAAGAAAATCTAAAATGCTGAATTGTGAAAAATTTCATTTATTGAATAAAGCATTGATAATAAAGGAAATGATCAAATTCCTTTAAAGTATTTGCATTGTCATGAACCCGTGCATTGAGTACTTGGTTAAGAACATTTTCCCAACATGTGAATTACTTAAAGCAAACATGTACACTTTTCTCGTTTTTCATTCTTTTTTACACATTTTAAACAATCTAACATAGATTCTTTTTTTAAAATAATGTTTTGGCATCACATTTATATGTGTATTTAATGTACAGTTCCATGGACTTTGCACCCGCGAATGGCCTTCCAAACGTCGGGCCATTCCACTAGTGTCAAAGTCCTTTGCCCCATGCATTAAATATGCATATTTACACACCGCCTCAACATTAATCTTCAATAAATGTACATGGAAACCAAGTTATTGCACATTAGAATCTTGTGCAAGCAGAGCATACCCCTATAATATATATTGTACAATGACTCATACTGTATATACGGTACCAAGCAAAGATGATATGGGATCATTTCGAGTCTTGAGAATGTCCAATATATGTACCTTTATATGGTAAAATCCTAGCATAGCAGCACAGCTTTGACAGAACATGTTTTGTAGTAAAACTTTATTACATTATTACATAAATTTTTAGAATTTTGATGATTTTATCAATTTGTTTAAAATAATTGTAAATGAGGATATATTGATAAATTTTTGTTTTCCAAGTTTTCAGTCCAAAAATAATAATGAAAAGTGATAATCTAAGAAATGCATGTAGATATACTGTAGAGCAATTTACAGTTACTAGGATTTTCCCCTTTATACTAGTCTCCCATTTCCACTCATTGACTCATTGCAGTCCTGATTTAATGTTATGAATTTTTGTGCAGCTCTTGTGTCTAACCAGTCGGGTAGCTAGACTTAATTGAGAGAAGAGCAAAAACCTTACAATTTTCTAAATCATTCAATCTCCAATCTTTTCTGATTTTTTTCTAAATCATGGCCTAAAACTTTTAATCTTTAGCAAAAAAAAAAAAAACCCTGTATTTACAAGAATGAGTAATAACACATTAAACAAAATTGTACAGTTTTGAAACAATAGTCTTCTTAATTATTTCTGTAATTATATGCAAGCCTAGTTTACTTCATTAACAGTGCTGAAGGAGGAGAACCTTCAGACCAGAACCAAAAGATTTTGTGGTTGCAATGCTTTTTCATACCATGATTGATTTGCAAATTTTGCATTAACTGTCATGTTATTGCCCCGGTTATTGCATATCATATTTGTTTCCATGATATTTATTCATAAGTCATACCCATCATGCAAATCAATCAAATAGATCCTAGCAAACAACGTTAGCATGTGTACAATAACTAACAACACTATCATAGCAAGTATGATATTAAAATGGTTTATTATTTATCCTATTTCAAGAATTTGTCAGTAAGCCCCACCTACTCATTAATATTCATGACATCACTACCACAACATTAGCACATATATACAGACCCATGACCCATCTGTGTATGACATATGGCATAAATCTGATATATCGTTCATGAGACACAGTATATGTTGTTTACATCCGTTAGCACTTACTCATTAAGCCACGCCCAACATGCATATCAATGACATCTATTTATAACATAAGCATGTACACAATAACCAATAATATCATCATGCCCAATATGACGCAAAATGGACATACACTTGCTCATTTATCATTTTTTTCAAATTAGCCCCTTCCATTTATTAATATGCATGACATCACTACCAAAACATTCGGGCATATCTGCAGACCATGTCCTATCTGTACCCAACATGACGTGAATCCAATTCATAGTTTTTGAGATATTGTGTTTACAAGCTTTTTGTTTACAAAATCATATTAAGCCCCGTCCACTATGCATATTCATGAAAGTTAATGTTTTCATACAATGCACATATACAGACTAGCTAACATCATAGCTATGCCAATTATGAAACAAAACAGACATGCTGTTGTTAAAATGTGAACAATTCAAGATTTTACAATAAGTCCCGCCTACTTTTTAATATGTATGATATCACCAGCACAAACAAATAGGGCACATCTATGGACCATGGGCTATCTGTGTACCACATATGACATGAATCCAGTTTACCATTCTTGAGATATTGTGTTTACAAGCTCTTTTCAGCAAATTCATATTAAGCCCCACCCACTATGCATATTAATGAAATTCAATGTTTTGACATCATGAAGATGTACACACCAGCTGACATAATTATACCAAATATGAAATACAACAGACATGCAGTTGTTCAAAAATGAATACAGATTTTTACATTAAGCCCCACCTACTCATTGATATGCAGATTATCACCAGCAAAAACAATAGGGCATATTTACAGAGAACCTTGGCTGTATGTGTACCACATATGACATGAATTCAGTTTAACGTTCTTGAGATATCGTGTTTGCAAACTCTTTTTAACAAAACCATGTTAAGCCCCGCCCACTATGTATATCAATAAAATGTAATGTTTGTGTAGCATAAACATGTCCACCCTAGCTAACATCATAAATATGCTACATGAAACAAAAGACATGTGGTTGCTAAAATATGAGCTTTTCCAGATTCTAATATTAAGCCCCGCCTACTCATTAATATGCATGATATCACCATCAAAAATAATAAGGCATATCTACAGACCATAGCCTATATATGTAACATATGTGACATGTATTCAGTTTATTGTTCTTGAGATATCTTGTTTACAAGCTCTTTTCAACAAAATCATGTTAAGCCCCCGCTTACTATGCATATTAATGAAATTTAATATTTCTATAACCTAAACATGTACACACTAGCTAACATCATAATTATGCTAAATATTAAACACAACAGACATGTGGTTGCTAAAATATGAGCATTTCCAGATTTTAACATCAAGCGCCGCCTACTCATTAATATGCATGACATCACCATTAAAAACAATACAGCACATCTACAGACCACTGGCTATCTGTGTACCACATATGACATGAATTTAGTGTATTGTTCTTGAGATATCGTGTTTACGAGCTGGCTGTCACAAACATACATACATACATACACACATCCACACACAACAAACACATCATCATGACCACATTGGTTCCTGAAGCTATCACATCGGAACCAAAAACTACTATAAAGCTTTCATGTACAAAGCTTTTCACCCATGGGCAGGATTTGCCGACCGAAAGTCAAAAGTGGGGCGGAGGGAGGGGGAGGGGGGATAAAAAATCACATACAAAAGATACAAATATGGAAAAAAGTGAGGGAAATGCCCCCTTTGCCCCCCTCAAATCCCGCCTATGTTTTCACCAATTGAGAAAGAACAACTTGAAGTAGTAGCAGTAGGATGGTTGGCCCGAATTTCAACCACTTAATGGCACAAATTTGCACCAAAAAATTTTTAAATGAAAGAAAACAAAATATCGACTAATCAATGTTCCAACTTAATCCAATCCTTTTAAAACAATGTATGAAGATCGATTCGGGATATGTGGTGTTGCTTTCTTGAATTTTCGGTAAAAATATATCACTGTTTTGATCAAATTGAATGTTCTGCGGCTGACCCGAATTTCAACCACTGTATAAATAAATATGCCTAAACACCCACTTCTTTTATGATTTAAACATTAAACATTGGTTTCAATTTTACTAGTTTTTACTTTTTACTTGTGTTTATTACTTTTATTTTCAATCTCAATAGGTGCTTGCTGTACATTGTTCCATATCTCAATAGGTGCTTGCTGTACATTGTCCCATATCTCAATAGGTGCTTGCTGTGCATTGTCCTATATCTCAATAGGTGCTTGCTGTACATTGTCCCATATCTCAATAGGTGCTTGCTGTACATTGTCCCATATCTCAATAGGTGCTTGCTGTACATTGTCCCATATCTCAATAGGTGCTTGCTGTACATTGTCCCATATCTCAATAGGTGCTTGCTGTACATTGTCCCATATCTCAATAGGTGCTTGCTGTACATTGTCCCATATCACAATAGGTGCTTGCTGTACATTGTCCCATATCTCAATAGGTGCTTGCTGTACATAGTTCTATATCTCAATAGGTGCTTGCTGTACATTGTCCTATATCTCAATAGGTGCTAGCTGTACATTGTCCCATATCTCAATAGGTGCTTGCTGTACATTGTCCTATATCTCAATAGGTGCTTGCTGTACATTGTCCCATATCTCAATAGGTGCTTTCTGTACATTGTCCCATATCTCAATAGGTGCTTGCTGTACATTGTCCCATATCTCAATAGGTGCTAGCTGTGCATTGTTCTATATCTCAATAGGTGCTTGCCGTACATTGTCCCATATCTCAATAGGTGCTTGCTGTACATTGTCCCATATCTCAATAGGTGCTTGCTGTACATTGTCCCATATCTCAATAGGTGCTTGCTCTACATTGTCCCTTATCTCAATAGGTGCTTGCTGTACATTGTCCCATATCTCAATAGGGGCTTGCTGTGCATTGTCCCATATCTCAATAGGTGCTTGCTGTACATTGTCCCATATCTCAATAGGTGCTTGCTGTACATTGTCCCATATCACAATAGGTGCTTGCTGTACATTGTCCCATATCTCAATAGGTGCTTGCTGTACATAGTTCTATATCTCAATAGGTGCTTGCTGTACATTGTCCTATATCTCAATAGGTGCTAGCTGTACATTGTCCCATATCTCAATAGGTGCTTGCTGTACATTGTCCTATATCTCAATAGGTGCTTGCTGTACATTGTCCCATATCTCAATAGGTGCTTTCTGTACATTGTCCCATATCTCAATAGGTGCTTGCTGTACATTGTCCCATATCTCAATAGGTGCTAGCTGTGCATTGTTCTATATCTCAATAGGTGCTTGCCGTACATTGTCCCATATCTCAATAGGTGCTTGCTGTACATTGTCCCATATCTCAATAGGTGCTTGCTGTACATTGTCCCATATCTCAATAGGTGCTTGCTCTACATTGTCCCTTATCTCAATAGGTGCTTGCTGTACATTGTTCCATATCTCAATAGGTGATTGCTGTACATTGTCCCATATCTCAATAGGTGCTTGTTGTACATTGTCCCATATCTCAATAGGTGCTTGCTGTACATTGTCCCATATCTCAATAGGTGCTGGATGTACATTGTCCCATATCTCAATAGGTGCTTGCTGTACATTGTCCCATATCTCAATAGGTACTTGCTGTATATTGTCCCAAATCCCAATAGGTGCTTGCTGTACATTGTCCTATATCACAATAGGTGCTTGCTGTACATTGTCCCATATCTCAATAGGTGCTTGCTGTACATTGTCCCATATCTCAATAGGTGCTTGCTGTACATTGTCCTATATCACAATAGGTGCTTGCTGTACATTGTTCTATATCTCAATAGGTGCTTGTTATACATTGTTCTTTATCTCAATAGGTGCTTACATTGTCCATTCTCAATAGGTGCTTGCTGTACTTTGTCCCATATCTCAATGGGTGCTTGCTGTACATTGTCCCATATCTCAATAGGTGCTTGCTGTGCATTGTCCTATATCTCAATAGGTGCTTGCTGTGCATTGTCCTATATCACAATAGGTGCTTGCTGTACATTGTCCCATATCTCAATGGGTGCTTGCTGTACATTGTCCCATATCTCAATAGGTGCTTGCTGTACATTGTCCCATATCTCAATAGGTGCTTGCTGTACATTGTCCTATATCTCAATAGGTGCTTGCTGTACATTGTCCCATATCTCAATAGGTGCTTGCTGTACATTGTTCCATATCTCAATAGGTGCTTGCTGTACATTGTCCCATATCTCAATAGGTGCTTGCTGTACATTGTCCCATATCTCAATAGGTGCTTGCTGTACATTGTCCTATATCTCAATAGGTGCTAGCTGTACATTGTTCTATATCTCAATAGGTGCTTGCTGTACATTGTCCCATATCACAATAGGTGCTTGCTGTACATTGTCCCATATCTCAATAGGTGCTTGCTGTACATTGTCCTATATCTCAATAGGTGCTTGCTGTACATTGTCCCATATCTCAAAGGTGCTTGCTGTACATTGTTCTATATCTCAATAGGTGCTTGCTGTACATTGTCCCATATCTCAATAGGTGCTTGCTGTACATTGTCCCATATCTCAATAGGTGCTTGTTGTACATTGTCCATATCTCAATAGGTGCTAGCTGTGCATTGTTCCATATCTCAATAGGTGCTTGCTGTGCATTGTCCCATATCTCAATAGGTGCTTGCTGTACATTGTCCTATATCTCAATAGGTGCTTGCTGTACATTGTCCCATATCTCAATAGGTGCTTGCTGTACATTGTCCTATATCTCAATAGGTGCTTGCTGTACATTGTCCCATATCTCAATAGGTGCTTGCTGTACATTGTCCCATATCTCAATAGGTGCTTGCTGTACATTGTCCCATATCTCAATAGGTGCTTGCTGTACATTGTCCTATATCTCAATAGGTGCTTGATGTACATTGTCCCATATCTCAATAGGTGCTTGCTGTACATTGTCCCATATCTCAATAGGTGCTTGCTGTACATTGTCCCATATCTCAATAGGTGCTTGCTGTACATTGTCCTATATCTCAATAGGTGATAGCTGTGCATTGTTCTATATCTCAATAGGTGCTTGCTGTACATTGTCCCATATCACAATAGATGCTTGCTGTACATTGTCCATATCTCAATAGGTGCTTGCTGTACATTGTCCCATATCTCAATAGGTGCTTGCTGTACATTGTTGTATATCTCAATAGGTGCTTGCTGTACATTGTTCCATATCTCAATAGGTGCTTGCTGTACATTGTCCCATATCTCAATAGGTGCTTGCTGTACATTGTCCTATATCTCAATAGGTGCTTGCTGTACATTGTCCCATATCTCAATAGGTGCTTGCTGTACATTGTCCCATATCTCAATAGGTGCTTGCTCTACATTGTCCCTTATCTCAATAGGTGCTTGCTTGTACATTGTTCCATATCTCAATAGGTGCTTGCTGTACATTGTCCCATATCTCAATAGGTGCTTGCTGTACATTGTCCCATATCTCAATAGGTGCTTGTTGTACATTGTCCCATATCTCAATAGGTGCTTGCTGTACATTGTCCATATCTCAATAGGTGCTTGCTGTACATTGTCCCATATCTCAATAGGTGCTTGCTGTACATTGTCCCATATCTCAATAGGTACTTGCTGTATATTGTCCCAAATCCCAATAGGTGCTTGCTGTACATTGTCCTATATCACAATAGGTGCTTGCTGTACATTGTCCCATATCTCAATAGGTGCTTGCTGTACATTGTCCCATATCTCAATAGGTGCTTGCTGTACATTGTCCTATATCACAATAGGTGCTTGCTGTACATTGTTCTATATCTCAATAGGTGCTTGTTATACATTGTTCTTTATCTCAATAGGTGCTTGCTGTACATTGTCCTATATCTCAATAGGTGCTTGCTGTACTTTGTCCCATATCTCAATAGGTGCTTGCTGTACATTGTCCCATATCTCAATAGGTGCTTGCTGTGCATTATCCTATATCTCAATAGGTGCTTGCTGTGCATTGTCCTATATCACAATAGGTGCTTGCTGTACATTGTCCCATATCTCAATGGGTGCTTGCTGTACATTGTCCCATATCTCAATAGGTGCTTGCTCTACATTGTCCTATATCTCAATAGGTGCTTGCTGTCCTATATTGTCCTGTACATTGTCCCATATCTCAATAGGTGCTTGCTGTACATTGTCCCATATCTCAATGCTGTGGTGCTTGCTGTACATTGTCCCATATCTCAATAGGTGCTTGCTGTACATTGTCCCATATCTCAATAGGTGCTTGCTGTACATTGTCCCTATATCTCAATAGGTGCTTGCTGTACATTGTCTATATCTCAATAGGTGCTTGCTGTACATTGTCCCATATCTCAATAGGTGCTTGCTGTACATTGTCCTATATCTCAATAGGTGCTTGCTGTACATTGTCCCATATCTCAATAGGTGCTTGCTGTACATTGTCCCATATCTCAATAGGTGCTTGCTGTACATTGTCCCATATCTCAATAGGTGCTTGCTGTACATTGTCCCATATCTCAATAGGTGCTTGCTGTACATTGTCCTATATCTCAATAGATGCTTGCTGTACATTGTCCCATATCTCAATAGGTGCTTGCTGTACATTGTCCCATATCTCAATCAAAGGTGCTTGCTGTACATTGTCCTATATCTCAATAGGTGCTTGCTGTACATTGTCCTATATCTCAATAGGTGCTTGCTGTACATTGTCCCATATCTCAATAGGTGCTTGCTGTACATTGTCCCATATCTCAATAGGTGCTTGCTGTACATTGTCCTATATCTCAATAGATGCTTGCTGTACATTGTTCTATATCTCAATAGGTGCTTGCTGTACATTGTCCCATATCTCAATAGGTGCTTGCTGTACATTGTCCTATATCTCAATAGGTGCTTGCTGTACATTGTCCCATATCTCAATAGGTGCTTGCTGTACATTGTCCCATATCTCAATAGGTGCTTGCTGTACATTGTCCCAATATCTCAATAGGTGCTTGCTGTACATTGTTCTATATCTCAATAGGTGCTTGCTGTACATTGTCCTATATCTCAATAGGTGCTTGCTGTACATTGTCCCATATCTCAATAGGTGCTTGCTGTACATTGTCCTATATCTCAATAGGTGCTTGCTGTACATTGTCCCATATCTCAATAGGTGCTTTGCTGTACATTGTCCCATATCTCAATAGGTGCTTGCTGTACATTGTCCCATATCTCAATAGGTGCTTGCTGTGCATTGTCCTATATCTCAATAGGTGCTTGCTGTACATTGTCCCATATCTCAATAGGTGCTTGCTGTACATTGTCCCATATCTCAATAGGTGCTTGCTGTACATTGTCCCATATCTCAATAGGTGCTTGCTGTACATTGTCCCATATCTCAATAGGTGCTTGCTGTACATTGTCCCATATCTCAATAGGTGCTTGCTGTACATTGTCCCATATCTCAATAGGTGCTTGTTGTACATTGTCCCATATCTCAATAGGTGCTTGCTGTACATTGTCCCATATCTCAATAGGTGCTGGATGTACATTGTCCTATATCTCAATAGGTGCTTGCTGTACATTGTCCCATATCTCAATAGGTACTTGCTGTATATTGTCCCAAATCCCAATAGGTGCTTGCTGTACATTGTCCTATATCACAATAGGTGCTTGCTGTACATTGTCCCATATCTCAATAGGTGCTTGCTGTACATTGTCCCATATCTCAATAGGTGCTTGCTGTACATTGTCCTATATCACAATAGGTGCTTGCTGTACATTGTTCTATATCTCAATAGGTGCTTGTTGTACATTGTTCTTTATCACAATAGGTGCTTGCTGTACATTGTCCCATATCTCAATGGGTGCTTGCTGTACATTGTCCCATATCTCAATAGGTGCTTGCTCTACATTGTCCTATATCTCAATAGGTGCTTGCTGTACATTGTCCTATATCACAATAGGTGCTTGCTGTACATTGTCCCATATCTCAATGGGTGCTTGCTGTACATTGTCCCATATCACAATAGGTGCTTGCTGTACATTGTCCCATATCTCAATAGGTGCTTGCTGTACATTGTCCTATATCTCAATAGGTGCTTGCTGTACATTGTCCCATATCTCAATAGGTGCTAGCTGTACATTGTTCCATATCTCAATAGGTGCTTGCTGTACATTGTCCCATATCTCAATAGGTGCTTGCTGTACATTGTCCCATATCTCAATAGGTGCTTGCTGTACATTGTCCTATATCTCAATAGGTGCTAGCTGTGCATTGTTCTATATCTCAATAGGTGCTTGCTGTACATTGTCCCATATCACAATAGGTGCTTGCTGTACATTGTCCCATATCTCAATAGGTGCTTGCTGTACATTGTCCTATATCTCAATAGGTGCTTGCTGTACATTGTCCCATATCTCAAAAGGTGCTTGCTGTACATTGTTCTATATCTCAATAGGTGCTTGCTGTACATTGTCCCATATCTCAATAGGTGCTTGCTGTACATTGTCCCATATCTCAATAGGTGCTTGTTGTACATTGTCCATATCTCAATAGGTGCTAGCTGTGCATTGTTCCATATCTCAATAGGTGCTTGCTGTGCATTGTCCCATATCTCAATAGGTGCTTGCTGTACATTGTCCTATATCTCAATAGGTGCTTGCTGTACATTGTCCCATATCTCAATAGGTGCTTGCTGTACATTGTCCTATATCTCAATAGGTGCTTGCTGTACATTGTCCCATATCTCAATAGGTGCTTGCTGTACATTGTCCCATATCTCAATAGGTGCTTGCTGTACATTGTCCCATATCTCAATAGGTGCTTGCTGTACATTGTCCTATATCTCAATAGGTGCTTGCTGTACATTGTCCCATATCTCAATAGGTGCTTGCTGTACATTGTCCCATATCTCAATAGGTGCTTGCTGTACATTGTCCCATATCTCAATAGGTGCTTGCTGTACATTGTCCTATATCTCAATAGGTGATAGCTGTGCATTGTTCTATATCTCAATAGGTGCTTGCTGTACATTGTCCCATATCACAATAGATGCTTGCTGTACATTGTCCATATCTCAATAGGTGCTTGCTGTACATTGTCCCATATCTCAATAGGTGCTTGCTGTACATTGTTGTATATCTCAATAGGTGCTTGCTGTACATTGTTCCATATCTCAATAGGTGCTTGCTGTACATTGTCCCATATCTCAATAGGTGCTTGCTGTACATTGTTCTATATCTCAATAGGTGCTTGCTGTACATTGTCCCATATCTCAATAGGTGCTTGCTGTACATTGTCCCATATCTCAATAGGTGCTTGCTCTACATTGTCCCTTATCTCAATAGGTGCTTGCTGTACATTGTTCCATATCTCAATAGGTGCTTGCTGTACATTGTCCCATATCTCAATAGGTGCTTGTTGTACATTGTCCCATATCTCAATAGGTGCTTGTTGTACATTGTCCCATATCTCAATAGGTGCTTGCTGTACATTGTCCCATATCTCAATAGGTGCTTGCTGTACATTGTCCCATATCTCAATAGGTGCTTGCTGTACATTGTCCCATATCTCAATAGGTGCTTGCTGTATATTGTCCCAAATCCCAATAGGTGCTTGCTGTACATTGTCCTATATCACAATAGGTGCTTGCTGTACATTGTCCCATATCTCAATAGGTGCTTGCTGTACATTGTCCCATATCTCAATAGGTACTTGCTGTACATTGTCCTATATCACAATAGGTGCTTGCTGTACATTGTTCTATATCTCAATAGGTGTTTGTTGTACATTGTTCTATATCTCAATAGGTGCTTGCTGTACATTGTCCTATATCTCAATAGGTGCTTGCTGTACATTGTCCCATATCTCAATAGGTGCTTGCTGTACATTGCCCCATATCTCAATAGGTGCTTGCTGTGCATTGTCCTATATCTCAATAGGTGCTTGCTGTGCATTGTCCTATATCACAATAGGTGCTTGCTGTACATTGTCCCATATCTCAATGAGTGCTTGCTGTACATTGTCCCATATCACAATAGGTGCTTGCTGTACATTGTCCTATATCTCAATAGGTGCTTGCTGTACATTGTCCTATAACTCAATAGGTGCTTGCTGTACATTGTCCCATATCTCAATGGGTGCTTGCTGTACATTGTCCTATATCTCAATAGGTGCTTGCTGTACATTGTCCCATATCTCAATAGGTGCTTGCTGTACATTGTCCCATATCTCAATAGGTGCTTGCTGTACATTGTCCTATATCTCAATAGATGCTTGCTGTACATTGTCCCATATCTCAATAGGTGCTTGCTGTACATTGTCCTATATCTCAATAGGTGCTTGCTGTACATTGTCCATATCTCAATAGGTGCTTGCATTGTACATTGTCCCATATCTCAATAGGTGCTTGCTGTACATTGTCCCATATCTCAATAGGTGCTTGCTGTACATTGTCCCATATCTCAATAGGTGCTTGCTGTACATTGTCCTATATCTCAATAGATGCTTGCTGTACATTGTCCCATATCTCAATAGGTGCTTGCTGTACATTGTCCCATATCTCAATAGGTGCTTGCTGTACATTGTCCTATATCTCAATAGGTGCTTGCTGTACATTGTCCTATATCTCAATAGGTGCTTGCTGTACATTGTCCCATATCTCAATAGGTGCTTGCTGTACATTGTCCCATATCTCAATAGGTGCTTGCTGTACATTGTCCTATATCTCAATAGATGCTTGCTGTACATTGTTCTATATCTCAATAGGTGCTTGCTGTACATTGTCCCATATCTCAATAGGTGCTTGCTGTACATTGTCCTATATCTCAATAGGTGCTTGCTGTACATTGTCCCATATCTCAATAGGTGCTTGCTGTACATTGTCCCATATCTCAATAGGTGCTTGCTGTACATTGTCCCATATCTCAATAGGTGCTTGCTGTACATTGTCCCATATCTCAATAGGTGCTTGTTGTACATTGTCCCATATCTCAATAGGTGCTTGTTGTACATTGTCCCATATCTCAATAGGTGCTTGCTGTACATTGTCCCATATCTCAATAGGTGCTTGTTGTACATTGTCCATATCTCAATAGGTGCTTGCTGTACATTGTTGTATATCTCAATAGGTGCTTGCTGTATATTGTCCCAAATCCCAATAGGTGCTTGCTGTACATTGTCCTATATCACAATAGGTGCTTGCTGTACATTGTCCCATATCTCAATAGGTGCTTGATGTACATTGTCCCATATCTCAATAGGTGCTTGCTGTACATTGTCCTATATCACAATAGGTGCTTGCTGTACATTGTTCTATATCTCAATAGGTGCTTGTTGTACATTGTTCTATATCTCAATAGGTGCTTGCTGTACATTGTCCTATATCTCAATAGGTGCTTGCTGTACATTGTCCCATATCTCAATAGGTGCTTGCTGTACATTGTCCCATATCTCAATAGGTGCTTGCTGTGCATTGTCCTATATCTCAATAGGTGCTTGCTGTGCATTGTCCTATATCACAATAGGTGCTTGCTGTACATTGTCCCATATCTCAATGAGTGCTTGCTGTACATTGTCCCATATCACAATAGGTGCTTGCTGTACATTGTCCTATATCTCAATAGGTGCTTGCTGTACATTGTCCTATAACTCAATAGGTGCTTGCTGTACATTGTCCCATATCTCAATGGGTGCTTGCTGTACATTGTCCTATATCTCAATAGGTGCTTGCTGTACATTGTCCCATATCTCAATAGGTGCTTGCTGTACATTGTCCCATATCTCAATAGGTGCTTGCTGTACATTGTCCTATATCTCAATAGATGCTTGCTGTACATTGTCCCATATCTCAATAGGTGCTTGCTGTACATTGTCCTATATCTCAATAGGTGCTTGCTGTACATTGTCCCATATCTCAATAGGTGCTTGCTGTACATTGTCCCATATCTCAATAGGTGCTTGCTGTACATTGTCCCATATCTCAATAGGTGCTTGCTGTACATTGTCCTATATCTCAATAGGTGCTTGCTGTACATTGTCCTATATCTCAATAGATGCTTGCTGTACATTGTCCCATATCTCAATAGGTGCTTGCTGTACATTGTCCCATATCTCAATAAGTGCTTGCTGTACATTGTCCTATATCTCAATAGGTGCTTGCTGTACATTGTCCTATATCTCAATAGGTGCTTGCTGTACATTGTCCCATATCTCAATAGGTGCTTGCTGTACATTGTCCCATATCTCAATAGGTGCTTGCTGTACATTGTCCTATATCTCAATAGGTGCTTGCTGTACATTGTTCTATATCTCAATAGGTGCTTGCTGTACATTGTCCCATATCTCAATAGGTGCTTGCTGTACATTGTCCTATATCTCAATAGGTGCTTGCTGTACATTGTCCCATATCTCAATAGGTGCTTGCTGTACATTGTCCCATATCTCAATAGGTGCTTGCTGTACATTGTCCCATATCTCAATAGGTGCTTGCTGTACATTGTCCCATATCTCAATAGGTGCTTGCTGTACATTGTCCCATATCTCAATAGGTGCTTGCTGTACATTGTCCATATCTCAATAGGTGCTTGCTGTACATTTGTCCTATATCTCAATAGATGCTTGCTGTACATTGTCCCATATCTCAATAGGTGCTTGCTGTACATTGTCCTATATCACAATAGGTGCTTGCTGTACATTGTCCCATATCTCAATAGGTGCTTGCTGTACATTGTCCCATATCTCAATAGGTGCTTGCTGTACATTGTCCTATATCTCAATAGGTGCTTGCTGTACATTGTCCCATATCTCAATAGGTGCTTGCTGTACATTGTCCTATATCTCAATAGGTGCTTGCTGTACATTGTCCTATATCTCAATAGATGCTTGCTGTACATTGTTCTATATCTCAATAGGTGCTTGCTGTACATTGTCCCATATCTCAATAGGTGCTTGCTGTACATTGTCCTATATCTCAATAGGTGCTTGCTGTACATTGTCCCATATCTCAATAGGTGCTTGCTGTACATTGTCCCATATCTCAATAGGTGCTTGCTGTACATTGTCCCATATCTCGAAAGGTGCTTGCTGTACATTGTCCTATATCTCAATGGATGCTTGCTGTACATTGTCATTTGTAGAACTTGCTATTTTGTTTTATATTCGATTTTTATCTCATCACCGACATATACATATATGTGGGGATGAGATATTGTAGTCACTTTGCTGTATAAGCAAATAACTGCCTATACCTCCTATAAAACATGGCCACCCTTCTTGATTTGGGGCCTACCAGTGGGTCTCATACAATGACCTCATGTTAGGGGCCATAAGTTTTTGCGTGCGTGCGTGCGTGCATATGCAACAATTAATTTGGTGTCGCTTATAACTCAAAACTGTAATACACACATGGACCAAAATTGGTGGATGGGTAACACTGGCCTGAAACTTTTGTCTTCAAGGTTTTGGGGTACAAAGGTTACAGGTTAAATTAAACAGGTTTTTGGTGATAGCTGTATCTTTTAAAGGAATTACTTGGTATCTTTACAAATTTTATAGGTGGGTAGGCAGAGGTTGCATTTTTGTCTGCCGTATTTGGTTATGACAAGCCCTTAATTTTCGGCATATTTTGTAAATTTGCCATCACATGTACAGAGCACTGCGTAATAATGTACATGTACAGGGCACTGCGCAATACTAGCGAAGCTTGCAAGAATTGTTAACACACACACACTTGTGCAGGCCTGCCTCGCTAAAGTGAATGAAAATTGCGCTTAAAATACCAAAAACATAAACAAAATTGGACTATTATTATCATAAAAGAATAATAAAAAAAGTTCTTAACCAATCCTTGTGTAATGTTGATTGTTGAATAATGAAATTTGGGTTAACAATCCAAAATAAAATAGAAAACTACTTTTATTTATCGTATCCAAACTTTCATGTGGTTTTAGTGAACTTTTTAGCAATTGTCAATAATAATATACTAATCAGATCTCAAACACGCCTACTTCTTTACAGTATAGTAACTTGACTTGCAGACTGTGATCACTTCACAGATACACAATCGACACAATACAGGAGGAAAGTCAAATCCTAGTTAATAATATCGTTGAAAAATGACAGCCTGCATTCAAAACAAGATCAAGTTTTCATGTGTCTCGTACTTGTGTCATTTTTCATTAATTTACGAGTAATTCAAAATCATTTTTGTGTGAAAGAAAACTTTCAATCGCATCAGAGAGGCAAGATCTTCATGATTTTCATTTCAATTAATAATGAAAAGCTCTGGCATAAAATTTCACATGCTATATTTAAAGCTTATGACACAGGTACAACCCGTGTCATAAGAAATTTCAGCCATAGCGTAAATATATGACAAAGTTGTAATTAACGAGAAGTTTGGTTGGGATATAGGCCAGGATGCGTTGGCATGTTGGACAGGAGGGTGGGTTGGTATGTTGGACAGGAGGGTGGGTTATTATGTTGGACAGGAGGGTGGGTTGGCATGTTGGACAGGAGGGTGGGTTAGCATGTAGAACAGAGTGGGTTGGCATGTGGAAACGGTAGGTTGGCATGTGGAGCAGGGTGGGTCGACATGTGAAATTGGGTGGAATGGCATGTGGCGGAGTATCACCTGGATTTCAGTTGTGATGGCATGTGGGTCATGCAAGTGGTGGAATGATGTATCTGTTTTTCAGGTGTGATTGCATGGAGTATAGGCAGGCTTGGAAAAATACAAAAAAAAGTCACTCGCCAGCCTTTTATACAGCTTGGCAAGTAAATTTGATGAAACCAGTATTTTTACTCACTAAGTATTTTCAACTACTCGCCAACACTTTTAATTGAAATCTGACAATTTTTACACAACTAGCATGCCTCTGTATTGCCCTTTTCGTGGGCCTGACTTCATAACCGTATGTATACAAAAAACATAGCAAGACTACACACGCGCACAATAAAATAAAGTAGGTGGTTTAAAAAACAAATTAAATTAACATGCACAAATTTACTTGGATTTTTAAACATTAATTCCAGGCTAGGCCCCTATGGTAGAAAGCTTACACTCAATGCCTGTCGTGGCTCTGGCCCGTTTATACACATACTGTGTGCAAATCTGTACTGTACATAGTACATACTGGTCCGATGTCAGCGGCAGCTCAGTGAATTTGTTTCTGGAATAGTTTGGAAAGTATTCTATGCATAAGGAGAGCTCAAGCTCTGCAGCCAATTAAAGAAATAAGATAGCGAAAGAGATAGCGAGTCTAAAACTTTACATTTCCGTCAAGCAAAGACATTACTCAGTAGGATATAGCGTTCCACCCATATTGACACTAAATGCATTTCTTGCAAGCTACGTGAGCCAATCAGATTTATCTTTGTAGCTGGGTCATGCAGTAACTTGCTGAAAACAATGAGATAGTGCACAATTTCCCCAGGTACGTCCGAACTTCATACCATGCCGTTCACTGGTATATGGCTATACACACAATAGGTGGTGTTTGGGCAATTGAACTTGACAGCTATCAGCCAAATATTGATTTATGTTTGAGATTTTAATGGAAATATCACTTGTTTTTGTGTTTGTGAAGGCATTTTTTAGTAGAGAAAAAACACAAGACAGTATTGTATGTTACGCGAAATAAAACAATTTATCAAAGCAAGATTTTCACTTGTCATGGCTTCATTAAGTGTGGCGAATAACACAGCATATTATGATATTTTTACTCAGCACAATGGTGAGTAAGCGAGTAATTTTTCCAAGCCTGAGTATAGGCATGGGATGACATTTGGGACAGGTTGGAATGTGGGACAGGTTGGAATGTGGGACAGGTTGGTCTGGTATATGCATTTTAGCAGTGAGGGGATTTGTATTGTTTCCAATATCTACTTTGTAAATGTTTGTCATATGTTAAGCAATATTGTTTTGCATATTTTTGCTTGAATGTTATTGTACATGTACATTTTTCACGTTGCTTGACAATTTGCTTGGCACACATATTTTCTTAAATTGAAAGCTGTATTACAATCCAAGATGTAGTTCTGGGAATGTGTAGGGGTTGGGGAGGGTATAGGTTGGAAAGGCTTAATGACATTCTTTCATTGACATTAGCAAGTTAGGGCCTCTCCTTTCTTTGTTCAATTGATAGAACTAAAAGAGGTGTTATAGTTATAAAGACTGCTAGCTTTTACATGTTTTCTGAGTTACTGCATGGGTGGGGTAACCTTGAGCTTTTTTTTTTGTCTTAAAATATCAGGGAAAACTCAAAAGACATTTTGAAGCTTGTAGTAAAATATTGTGATAATTATCGAAGCAAATGAAAATGTAAATGCATCTTTCAAAACTCAATTAATTTGAAATCATCTGCCCCTAATACCCTTCAGTATATACTTCCCTCAATAAGCCTATTCTCTATATTAGCTTTGAATAGTCGAGCATACTGTCTTTCTGACAGTTCTTGTTACACCTGCCCTTTCCTCTTTTTGATCCCAGCTTCCTGGCTCTTAGCCCTGTACTTCTCTTAATCTCCCTCTGTTTTCTTTTCTTCCTACCTCTGGAATGATCTAACCTCTAAGGCACAATTTGACCCTCGCTGTCATGGTACCGTTAAGCCCTCATCAAACAACAAACAGACAAACCACAGTATCATGATACAAACATAGGATTGGTATAGGTCTTGCACTTTCAGATTTTAAAGTGGCACAAAAATGTACTAATTAGTACATAATTACCCCTAAAATCACATATTTGACCTCTGACCCTTGACCCCAATCATTAAAACAACTTCTGAAATTGTTCACAATTATCGTACCCTACTGTATGACACCGTTCATGCTCTCGTCACACTTACTATTCCAATAACTATAAAGAATAATGGTGAAAAGTGGTCAATAGCTCTTTGACCTTTTGACCCCAGAGTCTATGGGACACAAATTCATGTACCACTGTATCATGGTACAACATGAGATTGGTATAGGTCTTGTACTTTTTGCATTTGAAATGGTGCAAAATTTTGCATAAAAAACACTTATTTGACCTTTGACCTTTGGATCTCCAATTATGTTTAAGTTTTGTTAGAATGTTAAACCCTACCCTAACCTATAATGGTCGAATGATTCAACATGTCCGTACAAGTATTGTACATAAACACATAGGCTAGTACAGTAATATAGTCAAGTATATACATGTACACTGTACGTGAAAGTTTTGATGTTGTTTTTGATGTTGTCAATTGTCAACGATATCATTAGCTAGGATTCTACTTTTATTTACTTCAGCGAGGCACCCTTGGAGGTGCAGCCAGCGTCGTGGATGGTTTTCGGTGTTGTCAGAGGAAAAGGTAATACTCTGGGTTTTGCTGATGGGAAAAAGGTTGAGGTTTTTTTCCTGTTCTTGGTAGTGGTTTTGCAGTCATCGTTGAACCAGGGGTTGGGGTGATTAGGGTGTTTTTTTAATGGTGCAGGTGGTGATGTTAATAAGGATGTCACTGAAGTTTGGCGTGGGATCCTTACCCTCAAGGAGATGAAGGGGGGAGGGGGAGAAAGATGATCCTCAGGGGAGATGAGGGGGGGGGGAGAGGTGAGAGTTGCAAAGGATTTCAAAATTGGGCCAATTGGCTTTTTTAAGGTTCCAGTTGGGGATGTGGTCTGTGGGGCTTTGAAGGTTGGAGTGAATTAGGAATGGTCACTACCACAGAGGTCAGCAGTGACCTTCCAGCTAAAATCAAGGAGGTTGGGGGAACATATAGACAGGCCAATACATGTTCGGTGGGCTCTTTAGTGTCATACAAGTGGGTTTGGATAGTGGGCTATTTGTTGATTTGTTGGCCAGGTTGGCTTGAATTTGATGGCATCTGAGGTATTTGTAATGGGTTTGGTTGGGTTGTTGGCTAAGGTGATGGGCTTAGGACCCAGTAAGAAAAGCCAGGTGAGGTTGGTTTGGGCATGTGAGTCAGTTTTAGTTGTATTATTGGGGGCTGTGCTCGGGTAGGAAGGTTTGGTGTGGAGGAAGCAAGGAATTGCTTACTGGCCTCCGGGTAAGTGGTGCTAGGATTAAGGGTTTTCAGTTTAGTTATCTTTTTTTCCTGAAGCTAGTTGGGGCAGTCTTTTGAGGAGGGATGGTTGGCTGGGTGAGTACCGTCACAATTGGTGCAGTGTGGGGTATTGGTGCAAGAGACACTGTCATGGTCTGAGACTCCACAGTTGCCACAGCGTGCTTGGCTGCAACAGGAGTTTTTTCCATGGCCATAACTCTGGCACTTATGACAGCAGAGAGAGTTGGGAATGTAAGGGGTGACTAGAATTCTCAGATAGCTGGCAGTGATGTAGGAGGGGAGAGTTGGTGTGGTAAAAAGTCAGAAAGATGGTATTGCTGGGTGTTTTGGCACAGTCTCTCTTGAGGATGAGACGACGGGCCCCAGTGATGTGTTGGCTGGCAAGTTCCTCAATGAGGTCTTCATTGGTCAAGTGGGCAAGGTCCCTGGTTCTGATGACGCCTTTGCTGGAGTTCAGAGAATGGTGGGGAGTGACTATTACTGTATGTCGATACCAGTATTAGCTAGGGTTTTGGTGGTGAGGAGGGTGGTGGCTAGGGTGTCCCTGGTGCTCTCTGCACCAGGAGATCGCCAGACCTGAGGGTAGAAACGTTGGGGAGGGTACTGACAAGGCCGTGGAGCGCCTTGTGGATGAGGAAGGAAAAACTCTTTTGAAACTGCCTGGTTTATTGGTGGCCTGAATAATTACAATTTTGGGACTGGGACTTAGGAATGGTCAATGGAGGTAGCAGGTAGGTCATGGGGAGAGGGGGTAGCATCAAGTTCAAGGCAGAAGAGTTTGGTCATGTTGGAAAAAAAATACTAAGGGCTGGGAGATCGAGGCAACTAGCAAGAAAAAAAGTTGCGAAACTACTATACAAAAACCACTGTACAAGTACCAAAAAGGGCGTGTAGGCCTGGTCACAATGAGAGGGGAAAAAAATAAAAAAGGATTGATCTTACTGAAAGCAGTTACCCATTCACAAAGAGAAAATCCTGGTAAATGAAAAAGGTGCAAAAGTTTTGGTGGAAAAGTATGTAGTAAAGTATAATCAGAATGGAAAGTTTGAAAAACACATAGAAAATCACATTACTGTGGTACATGAACTTGTATCCTGTAAACTCTGGGGTCAAAAGTTCAAAGAGCTAATGACCAATTTTAACCAAACCCCATTCACCCCTCTCCATAGTTTTGGAATGGTAAGGGTGATCTCAGTGTGGATTGTGTTTATAGGGTAAGATAAACGACAATTTTTTTTGGATGTTTTGGTGGTTAGGGTCAAATATGAGATTTTAGGTGAAATTATGTGGTAATTTGTACAATTTAGTACCACTTTTAACTCCAAGAGGGCAAGATTTGTACCAACCCTATGTTGTACCATGGATTTCTTGGTACATGAACTTGTGTCCTGTAAATCTGGGGTCAAGTGGTCAAATGCCACAAAACTATTGACTGCTTTGAGTCATTTTCCCAATACTTTTGGAATGGGAATTAATGGAATTTTTAAGCTCCAAAAATGGCAAGACCTACATGTATACCAACCTTATGTTATACCATGATACCTTGGCACATGAACTTGTGTCCCATAGACTCTGGGGTCACAAGGTCAAAAGTCACAGAGCTATAGTGACCCTGTTAGCTATTTCACTCAACAATGCTGTATGCTTTAAGGTGACGAGATCAGCAACTCCATGGATTGCTTTCTTGCTTTATTTATTTTCTCACATTTTTTGAATTTGTACTCAATCAGATTACTCAACAAGTTACTTTGATAAAATAATTTAAATTAAATAAAAAAAGATTTAAAAAAATAACATTAATTTAAATCAGAAAACGGTAAGGTATTTAAAGTCTTAATTTGTTAAGAATTTAATTTTAGTATTTCAAGTCTTAATTTTAAAGAATTTAATTTTAAGAGCAGCTTTTAATTCAAAATTTCAAGTCCTTGATATCAACAAAATTAAAGTATTACACAAGCAGAGGGCTATAAGTTTATTCTGATGTTAATACATACACTAAATATATTTGTGAAAATAAAAAATAAACATGTTTGAGCAGAACATTTAATTTTGTAAAACCTGTGTTAAAATGACATTTGAATATCATGTACAACTTTTTGCAAAAAAATTTTTTGTTTAAAACAACTTTATTGATACCTGGGAAAATTTTGCTGGACTCTTTGATGATTTTGTATATTTGTATTAAATAATTGGAACTATAAATATTCTTGTTGAATTACTGTGTTAAAATAAAATTTAAATCTGGACAAGAATATTTGCTGTTTTTAAAAAAAATAACATAATGAAAAATTATAATCTAAGAAACACATTCACTAAACTTACTACTAGGATTTTTCCAGATTTTGTCAGCTAAAATTCTTAAAAGTATTACATATAATTGTTTAATTTTAGCCTAGGCCTACCTATTCAAAAAAAAATTCTCAGTGTATGTGTTACTGTGCATTACAATATCACACAAAATAAATAAGAATATGAAGGGGTGTACAAGTTAAACAAAACAATGGGATAATCTGTAAATTATTTTTCAAATTGTATACAATACAAATTTATGCATTTGTATTTAAGTAGGCCTAATATACTGTTGTACTTAGACTTTGACAGTCTAGAAGTATTAGTTTCGCGGAACTAGTAACTGTCAGATACTATACAATTGAATTGAACAAGTTGCAAATTATGCATATTTGCAATACCAGGGGGACAAGATTACCGAAACATAAAGATTTTACTCTTTAGAAATACAGATGATATTAAATGAGAGAGAATATTTGCAATGAGTTTAAAGAAATTTATCTTTAAAGTGTAACTGTAAGTTTGAACTTACACGAAGCGCTTTTTCCCAAACTTGTGTCACTTTTCTTGCACGGAATGGATTCTTGCCATCTGCCCTTTTCCTCATTCCAGGTCGATTCAGATCCTCATCATACTTGTCACATTGACAAAGATCGAAAGAAACTAAAAGAACAGCCAAAATCACTGCAAGTGAGTAAATCTTCAACGTTTCCTCCATAACTGCCAACTTGTGCCAAACGGAAGAAATCGCAAGAACTAACCTAGGCCTAGTATGATTTCCAGTCGCTAGTCTCCAGCTTTGGTGCAATGTACTTTGACGTCCATTTAAATGTGTATCATCTGCGGCTAAATCATTGACGCTAAACGTTCGAAAAAAACGCCTATCAGAAGTTTCTGAGAAAATTAACAAGGGAACCCGTGGACTAGAAGGGGGTTTAATGAATGATTGACAATAAACATCATAATAATCTCACTTTCTTGATGGCAATTGAAATAAATAAGTATCATGATTATTTATTACTATGATAACTAGTATATGCCTACGGGTGATGTAATCATTGCGAGGATCAGCCGTCATTTATTTGGGATAAGTGATATAATTAAAAACTCCAGTAAGTGCACGGTTAGGTTTTGATTTAACAAAATTTGAATAAACAGAAATGAGTTATTATGGTAAAAACATTAGCCTAGAAATCATTTCAAATGTTAATTCAAGGTAGGTCGGAAAACATCACAAAGCCTTTTCCGACCTTTTTATTATGGATCAATTTTTGTTTTTGGAACAATAGTAAGTAATATCTTGAACACCAGTCAGTGATTCCCACGTACTGTACGTACGTATAATTTAAAGGATTAGTTTAGGGGTCATGCATGTTCATCTTGTATTAAAGAGGACTTCAAAAGAAACAAAATATTGACAGAAAGCATTCTAAAATCATATTCCGTTAAGGAGATATTTAAGTTTAAAGTTTGGTATCATTTTATAGAAGCGACTGAAATCAGACTAGTTGTGGTGTGCGCAAATTCCACCAGTTCTTGCACATTTGACAGTGATTGAGGGGCACTTTTATTTTCAAACTGGGCACTTTTGTAATTTTTCGGAAAAGTGGGGAAGGTGTCCCCACAGTGCCCCAGTTCCTACACGTACGATTATAAAAAAATCCTGGTTATAAGCGGAAAATTCAACTAGCAGACTGGTAAACATTAAGTTTCCATAAAACTTAAACTTTCTGCTAATTGGGAAATCTGCTTAAATGTTTGAAAATCTCTGTTTATTTTCGGAAACTTTCTTTATTTTTGGGAAAATTGGAGGTTGCCAAATTTCACCAAACTGTTCAATAATATTGCCAAATTTTTCTTCAATTATTTCCCAGTTAACCTCTCAACCGGGGAACAGCATTTTCCACCGCCCGCTTCCTATATGCACCTTTGTCTGGTCAGTTTGTAAGGAACGTGAATCACTCTTTACCAGTTCACTCCAGACAGCCAGAAAGCAAGTTGTTTCACTTCAAATAATGTTGAAATCTGCCCTAAATTATTTTCTGACCCGGTCCTGATCAGGCTTGATCTGGCCCTGCTTTAAAAAGTTGCGCCCTATGTAAGAGAACAGATCAGGGTATATATAATATGTATATATATATATATATATATATATATATGTATATATATATATATATATATATATATATATATATATATATATATATATATATATATATATATATATATATATATATATATATATATATATATATATATATATATATATATATATATATATATATATATATATATATATATATATATATATATATATATATATATATATATATATATATATATATATATATATATATATATATATATATATATATATATATGTGTATATATGTATATATGTATATATATATATATATATATATATATATATATATATATATATATATATATATATATATATATATATATATATATATATATATATATATATATATATATATATATATATATATATATATATATATATATATATATATATATATATATATATATATATATATATATATATATATATATATATATATATATATATATATATATATATATATATATATATATATATATATATATATATATTTGAGGGGAGGGGGGTTCAAACTACCAAGCTCGTACTTTGTCTAACAACTTTATCCATGCACCCTCTAAAAAAGTGATACTGGTACAACATCTTTTGGCGAAATTTGACAGTCTTATGATTGAGGAAGGGGGGGGCAAAACACTAGATTTTTGTTGACTGACGGGGCAATTAACACTCATGAAAGAAGTTACTGGGGCACTTGCTCCTCACCCCCCCCCCCTCCCCTCAGTCCTCTTACGTCCAGCCACTGACTATTACCAACGCTTCCTTTTGCAAATGCCAGTGCAATCAAGAATGTTGAAATGATCTAGAATTGATCTAAAATTCAAATTCAATGTCACATATTTACTCAGCTGATAAAGGTGATCATTTGATAATGTATACGACTATGGACACTAAAACAAACGGTGAAAGGAACCAAAGGGAGCTTCCGTGCTTCCTTGATCTGCCAGTAGCTTTTTACCCTGAAATTTTGATCTTTTGTTATGTGGTGGGGAGTTTCAGACTGTCGGAGGGGAAGGGGGGGTATAATGGCGGGAGGATATACCTAGTCCCACTCTTTTTCCTTTGGGGCCACGGTTCTCCTCTTCCTGCATCCTAAGTTTATGTCACTCCGTGATGTCACATTGTCTCGAAAATTGGATGTGTGTTCTCATTCATTGTCGACCTCTCGAAATTTTCGCCAAATGGCCTATTTGATGTATTATAGGCTTCCTTCAGTCATTCCTTTTGAGTGTTTTATTGTTCAAGAATGAAATTTGTTCTGGTGGCATAGGGCTATGCCTTCCCTCCTCCACCTTTGTGGTTGTGCCTGCACTGGCTGAAATTTCGGTAATGGTAAGCAATTTGATAATTGTAAGTATTAATCACAATAGCATTACTTACCTATTGCAAATTTGGTATAATTACCTCGCAAAGATCATATGGTAATCAGATAATTACCGGATTACAATTTCTGCCATATAAATGGCGGCCTGGCATCAGAAAAATGTCTTAGTTTTTGGCATCTTAATAGTTTTGATAAAAAGTATAAACTGGATATGTCCGAAAAGTAGGGGGAAACCAAAACTGGACTCAATTCATGGCTTCTTGGTTCCCTTTCCTGCTTCTGGCGCCATTGCTGGTTGGTCACTTCCAGCACCAGGAGGTGTCACTTAAAATGGCAATTGCCGACCATAAATGTGACAAGAGATACCATTGCCTGCAGTGGCTATATGGGACGGTGACACATTAAGTTGTATAACCAATGCTGTGTATAACTGAGAACTATTAATCATCGATCAATGTGTCAGACATAGTAACACACAAACGAAATTAAGAATTGTCATCGCTTTTGCTGATCATCTTTTTACCAACTTGTTAAGTTTTGGAATATGTTTTAAGCAGCATTATACAAAAGTTCTTATTTTTACGACTATTTCTCATTTTTAAGTTTTGAGTACCTGTAATTGTTTGATCAATACATTTCTAATGTGACAAACTTTTAAAATAGTGGTGTTGTGTGCACCTTGGGTTGTGGTGGTTGGGTGTGGGTGGGTCACGGTATGTGCGTGTGTGTGGGGGAGGGGTGGGGGGCATGTATCTACACTCCTACGTGGATTCGGCCATTCCATTTATATTAGTTACCAACAGATCATTCTTAGTGACCTACTTGTTCAATTGTTTAGGACCTACTTGTTCAGTAAGGTTGGTGTTTACAAAAAAAAATTATAGCAAAAACGACTCTGACCAAAATGCATAACAGTACCACTTTCTCCTTGTTAATTGTAAGCATAATATGAAGAATTAATAACATTAGGTTTGGAGCATCGAATAACCCGACTTAGTTTAGCCTATTTGTACATACGAAGACGTGAAAAATAGCTGTTGAATAGACTAATGATAATCGGAAACAACAATTCTCTGCTGCAATTAAGTTTTGAAAAGCTAACAAATCAAATTGACGAACTTTGGTCTGGCAAAATGTGATGTAACAGGTCCCTGGTAGACTCGAGTAACAGTTGAAACTCAGATCAAGATCATCAGCAAATGATTGTCTTTCACGTAAATGTTTTAATGTTATAAATGTTGACTTTGGTTGTAAGAAATCACCAGTATGCTAAAGGATACATTAATGTGACTTCCGTATTACAGCAATTATAATTCGCATCCCCGCATACGAGGCTTTGAGTATATTCCCGCTGGATCACAAACTGAAATACGATGAAGACTTTGTTGATTTTGTTTATGTTTTCTGCTGTTGATGGTCAATGGAGTTTAAACACTGTGGACAACCGTGCTGCAGTTGTCCATCTCTTTGAGTGGAAGTGGACCGATGTCGCTGCAGAATGCGAAAGGTAAGGACACTCATTGGCGGGATTTTTCCATCAAAAAAATTGGGGAGGGGGGGGAACAATGTCACAAAATAAAATTCGTCTACCGAAAGTCAGAAAGTGGAAGGGTTAACATGATAGAATCACGCATAAATAAAAATTTTTTAAAAACCATACAAAATATTTTAAAAGAGGGGGGGGGGGGAGGGGGGGAGCACCCTTACGCCCTGTATCCTGCATATGGATCAGGTTATGAAAAGTAAGATAAATCAATTGGATGAGGCAACATAGCTAAATTGCTTTAAGATATACCAACAGACCAAAAACTGACGAAAATAGCAAAAACAATTAATTAAATCCGACTAAAACTGATTGATCATTTTACAGTTCAATTAGACAGTTGGTAGAGTTATTTTTGAAAAAAAAAAAAACAGCACGTCCAAATTTATCCATCTGAGAGGCTGCGTCACCACTGGTTACAAGTGACAAAAGACTTTAGAAGCCACAAAATATTTATATTTCCATTCCAAAGCATATTTTGAATCTTTCTTGGGCAAATCCTCAGTGCAGTGGCGAATGTGGGATGATTCCATGGGATAAAACCAGTGGCGCATTCAGCTTTCGGCGCCAGGTGAAAACGATTGAAAAAGGACTTAAAACTTGTGGTAAAATTATTGGAAAATTCTTTAACATTTTGGGAAGTTTAAATAAAGTTTTAGCAAAATTTCCTGAAAATAAAAAATAATTCCCAAAATGGAAGAAAATTGCCGAAAATCAAAGAAATTTCCCAAAATGAAGAAAATTGCCAAAAATAAGGCAAAAGTTAAAAACATTACCCAAAATCTGAAATAAATTACCCCAAAACCGAAGTAAATTGCCTCAAAATCGAAGAAAATTGCCCGAAAATCGAAAAAATTATAAAGAAATTTTCCAAAGAATTTTTGTAATTTTCGGAAACTTTAAGATTTTATTTCGCTATGGACAAAGTCATCACCAAATTTGGGCGATATTTAACAATATATATATTCGTTCACTGTGTTTATTTCCGTTATATGTATATCATATAGTATACTGGTATACCCACTACTTACATTTATATGCGGAATTTCGCCAGGGGGACAAGTTGCCCTCTGACTTCCACTGAATACGCCACAGGATGAAACATTTGCAGAACAATTTTTGCAGAACAACATTTGCAGAACAATACTTTATGTATATGTGGCAAACAGGCAAATGGAAAGAAACTGAACAGCTGGTGGGTCATGTTTTATGAGGGTGTGTGTGTGGGGAGGGGGTGGAAAGGCGTTTTGCGCCCCCACAAAAAAATTATATATATTGCTCATATTAAGAGTAAAACATTGAGCTCTCAGATCTAAAAATTGGCATGCACCGTTTAGATGGCACTGTTTAAAGGAAAGGTATCGCCTATATATGAATTCAGAAGTGAACGTCACCGTGCTGGTTGCGTCACTCTGGTTTTCAATTTTCCTTATGGATTGCAAGAAATCCGTGATGTATCAATAACACATGTAGGCCCTTATGTTCGGTCCGGCGGATGTGTGGTTGATATCATCGCAATTTCTCGCAATCAATAGGAAAAATTGAAATCCGCCGGGAAGTGACGTTGCCATCACGGCAGCGTTTACTTCTGAGTGTATTTATGGGATGATACCTTTCCTTAAAGAAATAGCTTGAAATCAATCTTGGACTGTAGGAGCATGTAGATGTTCAAGAAAGAAAGATTTTCGCGGTAAAATTTTCCGAAACTTGAAGAAAACTTCTGAAGTATTGAAGAAAATGTTCCTAAAATTAGAGCAAATTTCATAAAAATGAACGGAATTTCACGAAATTTTCCCCAAAATAAAGGAAATTTCACAAAAATTAAAGCAAATTCAACAAAAATGAAGAACATCTCCCAAATATTGAACTTGAAAATGTCCTCAAAATCAAGAAAAATTCCCGAAATCAAAGGAAAATTCCCCAATATTGAAGAAAATTTCCGAAAATTAACTTAATTATGTCAAATCTAGGCATGCTATAGGGTGACGTCCTGGTGGGGATCATCCACAAAATTGCTTTGAAATGTATCAAATATGGAACGAACCTGCATGTATTAGTCCATACCTCAGGGAAAAAAGCCCCCTCCCGCCCCCACTTATTACGTTTCTCGTAATTTGGTAGCAAAATAATTGCCTAAAATTTTGTCAAATCTAAGGGCAAAACCATCATGGGGCGAAAGCTCGGAAGCCCTACGTTCTCGTGATTTTGATAAAAGGAATTTGCTTTAAAATATGTCAAATCTATGGGGCTAAGCCTTGGCTCAGGAGAGACTCCCCCGGACTGCCGAAAGCCATACGTTTCTCGCGATTTGGATATCAGAAATTAGTTGAACATTGTATCAAAACTAGTGGCGAAACCCCGGAAGTCCTTTGATTGCAGAAAATTGCTTGATAGTGTTTCAAATGCAATGTCAAAGTCCTGGTAGACGCCCAGGAACGAGGCTTCCGAAAGATTTGCGTTTTTCGGCATGATTTTTATTATCTGAAAATTAATTAGAATTGTATCCATTTCACACTAAAAGAATCTACAATAAGGAACGAAGGTTCAAATTGGGGTGACATGCATGTTAGGGATGATTTGTATGTTTTTGAGAATAAAGCTTTGAGAGAAAACATTTACAATATTTGTTATGAAATGATACAAATTGTGTAATATATATATGTATATATATATATATATATATATATATATATATATATATATATATATATATATATATATATATATATATATATATATATGAATATATATATATATATATATATATATATATATATATATATATGATATATATATATATATATATATATATATATATATATATATATATATATATATATATATATATATATATATATATATATATATGTAAACAGGAGTTTTGAAATATTTGGTTATTAAAATAATCTGTTGGCTAGAGACATTTTCATTTTTTCCTAATTTGGTTTATATATATATATATATATATATATATATATATATATATATATATATATATATATATATATATATATATATATATATATATATATATATATATATATATATATATATATATATATATATATATATATATATATATATCTATATCTATATATATATATATATATATATATATATATATATATATATATATATATATATATATATATATATATATAAATATATATATATATATATATATATATATATATATATATATATATATATATAAATATATAAATATATATATATATATATATATAGATATAATACATTTAAATATAAATATATATATATATATATATATATATATATGTTTGATAAATACATTAATAATGCGATAGCAGCAGACAATTATATACTGAATGCTGATCATGACTCGTATCTCCCACCTTCTCTAACTCACTGTCCTCATCTTCTCTAACTCACTGTCCTCATCTTCTTCTCTAACTCACTGTTCTCATCTTCTGTATACTGTCATCAATGGTAATAGTTGTCTGCTATGAGTAGTAGATCATCAGGCGGTGTCCAACCTTCCTCAAGTGTTTCAACCCGAAACCGCTACACTCTTAGGCTGGCGGAATGGCAATGCTGGCCAAGCACTGCCTCTCCACTCTCTTGGATTCCAACTTTGGTCATATCGTCGGCACCACAGCCAACATGATGCCCTTTCAGCTTTCTCACTTAGTTCCCGAATGGCTTTCTTTTTTTCTTCACCTGCCAATCCCAATGCAGAGAATAGCCTTCAAACAGAGTGTGCCGGAAATCCCCGGCACCCAACTTCTACTGGGAACAATCATGCCTGTCATCCTCTCTCTCTACAACTCTGAAGGAGCTCTGTACTTGTACTTTTTCCTTTCGTATGCATCATCATATGTAGCACGGAACTAATAAGGTATCACTCCGCCATCCAAAAATGAGAACCCTCAGAGAAAAGCCTAATAACAATATTTTCGAGAGGTCCCATGTTATGGGACAGGAAGCTGAGAAGTTGCAAATTTTAGGAATGGTAGAGAAAGGATAGGTCTTGACTATACATATCCAAAGTTGATGAGATTTGTTTCAGTAAAAGTTTCATGGGGAACTATTTTACCATGGACCCATAGCCAAATATGAGTGATATGGTGAGGGCGTATAACACCCTTTCACTTCAGCCAAAAAAAAAGAAGGGCCATAACCTCTGGTGACCCCCTATTAAAAGTACCCTCAACCGAGAGATATTAGATGGTACGTTTTGGAAAACATCACAAAAGATCCCAAATCTACAACATTCTGGTACGAAAAGGACCCCAAACTTGACTCTTTCATCATAGGCTTCAATGGGGCAAATAATTGGTCCATGTTTCCCACAGGACTGTATCCGGTCGCAGCATTGTGACTACCACCGGGGAAAACCTTACACAAAGTCAAGATCTGGCTTTGATAAAGTGTATATCAGGGTAAATAAAGTTTGATCTGGCCAGATAAAGCTAGATATAAACTTGATATAAAGAATGTTTGATAAACAAGTAAAGTTTGGCCATAAAGCCAGATATAACCTTGATTAACGTCAATTTGATATACAAATTAAGTTTGATCTGGTCAGATCATGCCAGATATTAAGTGGATTTAATGCTCATTTTGATAAACAAATAAACCTTGATCTGGCCAGATAAAGCCAGATATAACTTTGATTTAAGTCAATTTGATATACAAATCAAGTTTCATCTGGCCAGATCAAGCCATATATAATGTGGATTTAATGCTACGTTTGATATACAAATAAAGTTTGAACTTGCGAGACCAAACCAGATATAACCTTGATTAACATCAATTTGATACACAAATAAAGTTTGATTTGGCTAGGTCAAGCCAGATATAAAATGAATTTAATGCTCAATTTTATATAAATATATGATTTGATCTGACCAGATAAAGCCAGATATAACTTTGAATAAAGCCAATTTGTGATACAACTCAAGTTTCATCTGGCCAGATCAAGCCAGATATAATGTGTATTAATGCTACATATACAAATAAAGTTTGATCTGGCCAGATCAAGCCAAATATAACCTTGAAAAAGTCAATTTTTTATACACATAAAGTTTATTCTGGCCAGATAAAATAAATTATAATGTAGATTTAATGCTACATTTGATATACAAATAAAGTTTGATCTGACCAGATCAAGCCAGTTATAACCTTGATACAAATAAAGTTGGATCTGGCCAGATAAAGTCAGATATAAAGTGAATTTAATACTACATTTGATATACAAATAAAGTTTGATCTGGCCAGACTAACCCAGATATAACCTTGATTTAATAGCACATTTAAAGGAAATTTACATGTATATCAATTTGTATTAATAATGAAAAAGTTATTTCAAGATAAACATTTGGATACAATTTGATATAATGTGATTCAGCATGCAGATATAATGGCTCAGTCCTTTTGTCAGTTTGTGTGGCTCTGTATTGACTAAAGTGCTTTCTCATCTACCAATAAAGTATCAAAAATGTGATGGGCGGAGTCACAATAATTGACACCAATAAATGTTCATGCGGAAATAGTGATTAATAACTGCATTAGTATTTCTATTTTTTAATTCATGCGATCAGTCTAGTATGTATTACTTAATCCTGTAACATAATTCCTTAAATATTTTGTTTCAAACATTTGTTTTGAATTTTCAGGGAATTTTATTTCTCATACTGAAACTAAAAAGTAGAACACATAAAATAATACTCAATTTGTATTAAGTATTTAAGGGTTTCATTAAGTTAAGACTAGACACTTTGTACAAATGAAAGTCTTTCACATAATTTAGAGCTGGCCCACCAATATCACATATTAGTGAAGATTTATGCTGATTTAATTCCCAGATCTGAGAATTATATCTGGCCCAGACATAAATCCCAAATCTGGGCCAGATCTGGGATTTATATCAAACCCATCTCTGGAACAGATCTGGAATTTATATCTGGGCCAGATCTGACCAGAGAAAGAATTTGGCAGATATAAATTCAAACTTGATCTGGCTCGAGTCAGATCAAACTCGATCTGGCCAGATCAATTTTGAATTTATATCTGCCCAATTCTTTATCTGGCCAGATCTGGATATTATATAAATCCCAGATCTGGGCCAGACCTGGAATTTTTGTAATAAGGAACTGAAGCTTCCTTACAAAGTCAACTGTTAAATCCCATGACTTTGCTTTCAGCAACAGACTTTGCTTTCAGCAACAGACAGTGCGGAAGCATGCCTATTAATAGGAACATATATAACACACAAGAACATTGAAGTCATGCAGCCATATTGTTCAGATGTTGCAATAAAATATCATAGTTTCTAATTTTGTACTTGAAATATTAAAAATCATTGTGTTGAAAAACATTTGAATTTTCTAAATGGCCGTTTCGCACCTGAAAGCCTAGCTCTTTTGTCTATTTTATCTAATATTTTGAAAACGTCGTAGTGAACATATCAAATGGGAGTGGAAAAATTGTAGCCATGACAGTAATGAAGGTATTTTACTAAGTTTTAAGTTTTCCCTAGCAAAGATATTTTCCCAGACGTATTTGAAATTTGAAAAATGTTGCATTGCATAAGGCTTTAACGTTAGGATAGCAAATTATCATGGGAAATATCACAAAATGGCGGCTTCCATGTAGCAAAATGTTCCCATTAATAGGAACATTTATGTACTCATTAATAGGCATGCTACCGGACTGACAGACGAGTTGCTCGACGAATTGGTGGTTTTCCCCCTCTTTGACAAAGTCTATTTTTGATACATGGTGCTGTCTACCTGTTCTTTTCTTTCGTCTTTCCTGCTCAAGGACATGACCTAATGTCTGCAGGACCTGGTCGTGACGCCACCTATATCTGCCTTGTGGCAGGACAATCTTTCATGCACTCAGTATGTGTACCAGTGATCCTCTTTCTCTACACAGGCTGCACTTTGGGCCCTCTCTCATTTCATACTTAAAGAAGTTTACTGTCGTTGGCAAATGTCGTAAACTGAACGAAGGAGGGAGAAAATGATATATAAAATATATAATATATATAATATAAAAATATATTAATATAAGAAATAATTTATAAAATATATAATATACAAAATACATAATATATATATAATATAAGAATATATTCTCAGGACAATTTTTGCGCCCTGTGAGCACTCGGCTCCCTCTTAGAAATTTTCAGGGGGAAAACTTGCCCATCTAACACCATGCCACCACGCCACTGAAACTGAAGGTATTTGAATTCTGAAAATCAAAATAAAAGTAACTTCAGCATATAACTTGTCCTACCAGTAATGCCAATCCGGAATTAACCAACACTTTCAGGCTTTAAAGATTGCTCAGCAGAAAGTCTGAATGTAGTTATAATTAAGGGTAAATTCAAGTTGTAATGATATATACTATTTTTCGGGCGATGTCGTCTCAAAAAAAAATCGCGATGACGTCAGTAAGTACATGGCATATACTTGCACACATTGGCAACGTATTACAAGAAAAGCGTATATTATACAGTGTGTGTATCGAGATTAGATACATGGTGCACGGTGTACGTACTATTATTATTATTATTCACAACTTCTACAGCGCCAAATCCAAAAAAGGCTCTTGGCGCTTTACAAAAGGCAAAACATGAAAGACACAATAAAAGCTTAAATACAGTAAAACGATACAAGGGCCTAAACAGTATAAAAACCTGAAAAGGTTTACAAAGGTTTATAAAGAAGGTATATACAAACTATAAATGCAGTAAAAAGCGAGGTAGAAAGGTATAAAACTGGTAATGTACAAAAAGTAGAACTTACAAGTAAAAAACAATCAAAAGTACTGAAAATAGCTATGAGTCAAAAGCAGCCACAAACAAGTGAGTTTTGAGGAATTTCTTGAAAGTTTTGACATCAGGGGCACATTTTATGAAAATGGGCAAATTGTTCCAGAGCGTAGCAGCAGAGTGACTAAAAATTATATCTGAGTAACGGGCAGTGTTGGTTTTGGGAACAACAAGTAAATATCTATACATACGTACGGCATGTATGTGTGGTAACATGACACAGCCGAGTTGAACAGAGCTGTACAAATTCGTCATTAGTTTAATATTGGAGCTATTAACAAATTAACTCAGATAATAGTTCCATGTTTTAATTCAAATGAGGGGAAATGACAAAGAAAAATGTTGACTTGACGAGATTCAAACTCGTTAGGTTTGACACAAAAGCAAATTGCCAGGATCTCATCGCCTTCGGCCACACCTACGCTACGTTAGAAATATTGCTGTATTATTAATATAGTGCGACGTATGATCAAAAGAGGCGCGTTTTGCAATTGGTTAAAATTTCAACCAATCCAAAAATTAGAACTGAGCGTCCTTATGCCGAGATCGCACCTTTAATGAATGAGTGAAAAGCAACTCGTGCACCGTATGTGTCGTAAATGACAATGAGAATGACAACGTAAGTGAGAATGCATTTTGAAAGATAAACTCTTATCTTTTTATGCTTTTAGATTCCTTGGCCCAAATGGATTTGGTGGAGTCCAGATTTCGCCTCCACATGAACACATCAAGCGTCTGTCACCATTCCGTCCATGGTGGGAGCGCTACCAGGTCATGGGTTACGATCTTATTAGCAGAAGTGGGAACGAGGAGGAGTTTACTGATATGGTGCAGCGGTGCAATGCTGTCGGGGTCAGGATATATGTGGATGCAGTCTTCAACCACATGGCATACTTTGTAAGTGGATCAAGTACTAAAAATGGCACATGAATACATGGTATGGGCAATATTGGAAAACAATATGGCAAATGCCGATAATGTTGAAAATATTCAACATGATAAGCAGATAACTGATCTGATATAAACACAAAAGTGTCGATGTATGATAGATACCAGTTCTGATATAAATGACCTCACCAGTCATTAAAGGAAAGGTATCGTCCTATAAATGAATTCAGAAATAAACGCCGCCGTGATGGTAACGTCACTTCCGGTTTTCAATTTTTCTTATGGATTGCAAGAAATTCGTGATGTCAGGATGTTAGGGATAAGATATATAGGCCTATGATCGGTCCGGCGGATGTGTGATCGATAACATCGCAAATTTCTCGCGATCAATAGGAACAATTGAAAACCGGAAGTGACGTTGCCAGCACAGCGGCGTTCACTTCTTAGTGTATTTAATTTTCCTTTAACATTTTAGTGTGGGATTGGAAGGGAAAATCCAATGCTGAAAGAAAGAAATATTAGAAGTATAAATTTCTCTTGGCTACATAAATGATCCATATCACACTATACAATGTAGTTTATTATTAAGAACTGCAGTTTTAAGTAGTCATTTAATTATGCATTAAGCTCTTAGAGCAATTTGTTTGATTAGATCCGGTTGCTCGTAAACGCCAATGTCAGTCGTTAAGAATTCTTGCATTAAGCGAATTTTTGCCCATTACCTGAAAAGAAAACTTTTTTTTTCGTTGTTACTACCATCCGTCACCGTGCCGCACCCACGGGCGACGACATCGTAAGGTCTCTTGTTGATTTTATATTCCATATGTTTGAAGAACAGGGAGATACTAAACAGATAAATGAGATAAAAAAGAATGAAATTTTGTTCTTCTTTAAGTATTTATTGCTCTACCCTCCTCCCCCCCTCCCTTTCCCAACTTACACAATTCATTCTTGCTTTTGATCAATGGCGGTACTTGGAGAGGGGGTAGGGTGAATTTATCTGCAGCACATCACATTAGTAACAATATTCCTGCACCGTTGATGTTTTTAATATGATTATTAATGCAATACATTAATGTATTCCTTATGTTTGATCCATATTCAGGCGGTGAGGAGAATGTTGGCACAGCAGGGAATATTTGTGTGTCAGGGGATTCCTACCCGGTACCATATAATATCTCCCACTTTAACAAAGCCTTGGGATTGTGTCCGACTTCAGATGGAAGCATGCTTGACATGCAAGATGTCAACCAGGTTCGCAATTGTGACCTTCTTGCTCTACCGGACCTCGCTCTTAGTTTAGAATATGTCCGGGACCGAATTATTGAATATCTTGACCGTTGTGTTGAGGCTGGAGTTGCCGGATTCCGTGTGGATGCATCAAAGCACATGTGGCCGGACGACCTGGAAGCTATTTTCAGTCAGTTGAGTGACTTAAAGACCGATGTGTACGGCTCGGACACAAAAGCGTTTGTTGCACATGAGGTATATGGGGTAGAGGGTGAGTCAGTTACTACTGACCAATACACCTCCATCGGTCGTGTCACAGAGTTTAAATACGGTTTTCAACTATCTGGGGGAATTCGCGGGAACATCTCAATGAGTTCATTTTCGAATTTTGGTAGTGACGATTGGAACATGCTGGAGGACGATTATGCGTTTGTTTTTATAGATAACCACGACACCCAACGCGGAGAGGATGAGATCATTACTCATAAAGAACCATCACTGTATAAAATGGCAGTCGCTTTCATGCTTGCGTGGCCTTACGGGTATCCTAGAATAATGAGCAGCTATTTTTTCGAAGACAGGGATGCATCTCCACCAATAGATGAAAATGGAGATACCATATCGCCAACGATAAAAAGTGACGGCTCCTGTGATAACGGTTGGGTGTGCGAACATCGATGGCGAGCGATTCGTAACATGGTAATGTTCCGAATTGTGGCGGGAAACGAAGAAGTACAAAACTGGTGGGATGATGGTGATAAACAAATTGCATTCAGTCGCGGAGACAAAGCTTTTATCGCAATCAACACAAACCGAGGCAAGAGTCTGAATCAACGACTGAAAACCGGTTTACCTGCTGGAAATTACTGTAACATAATTGTCGGTGATTGGTCAGACAGTTCATGCAGTGGTCCCAGGATAACGGTCGATAAAGACGGTTTTGCCGATATCAATATCGACACAGGGGACGATCCTATTGCGGCTATACACGTGGATGCAATGGGATCTGGAATGTTACTTGCATTTTCTCCAGTGTTATGTATATTCTGTGTTTTAAGCAACATTTTTCTGCCCTGAGAGAAACTGATTTATATAAAAATACTGTATATCTAAATCAGCACTTAATGAGAGAGGGCGCTATCGGAGTGTATTGGCTACAACCGTCAGAGATTTTTGTTCAATCTGTCAGTCTGTTGGGAATAATAAGTAAATATTGATTGTGACCGCTATGTCTGGCATTAATTTAGTCACCCATCACAGTAAGGTTCTATAATCTCAGGTTAAGAATATCCTGGGCGCCACCCTGTAGTTAGCTAGGACTGTAGGAGCCGGAGGCAATGGGGAATGGTCCGGCGACCCCTAAAATTTTGCAATGATTTCACGTGTCCGAGCCCTCAAATGGAAAACCGGCATAAAAGCACGAATGACTTCGATAATAGGTATTTCTTTTCTTTTTTACCATATACTCGATATGGCATACATATATTAGTTATAGGCTAGTTAATGTTCTAATTTTGACATTAATGCAATAAAAGAAAATCAAATTTGGTTAATGTTAAAATACGTCTCGTTTTATAAACTTTCCTTTGAAATGTTACACTATGCATGTTCGTCATTTTATTGCAAAACAAATACGTGCATGATTAGATGATTTTGTGGTACGGTGCTGCAAGAAAATGATTTGAATTTGTTGAAAGCCGATGCATTGGCCATGGCTGCATCGTATGGGCTCCATAGGGGGCAAGAGTGAACAGTTTTGCCCAAATTTGACAACAAATCATACATTGACTTCTCTATTTGCTTTTCACGATTTAGGTTAAGGACCCCATTACAGTTCTTCTCAAACATACACGGATTTACTTTGCCCGCGAAGTTCCTCATTTTTTCAGTCTTGTGGGGGCCCGGGCCTTAAAAGGGTCCTGTGAAAAACTATCATTATACCTTTATACCATAGAGGCCCACCGTGCTCCACTCCTCCTCCACCCCCCTCCCCCCCCCCCCTCCCTTCCGACCTGTAGTGTCCTAGCTACGCCACTAGCTTGAACATAACTAGCAGCGGCGTAGATCCAAAAAGTGTGGGGGAGGGGTGGTTAAACAATCTTAAATGTGTGTTGCCGTATAACAGGCGACACTTTGATAGCGAGCGCAAAGAGGTTTGTGGCATTTAGGTGGCTTTTAGGGCCTCCGATGGAGTGCCGGAAGCTGTGCAAAATGCAAAAAAATACATATTGGGCCACTAAATAGGTCATAAAAATATCGCAAAATATGAATTTCAAGGGTATGATATAAGTCCAAATCATGTTAAGTATACGTCAATAAAATTAAATTAGATATTTTGCAAAAGGAACTTGCTTTCAATGTCAACGTTCAAAAAACTGCTTTAAATAATAATGAAGTTTTCAATAATGATTATATGAGATAATATTCTGAACAGATGCCTGGGTGCAGGCTTCGGTCTTAGTCGGCAGGGATTTGAAATGTCGGATGTATATAAGGCCTACTGTTTAAATCAGTGATTTATTGTAATCATGCTCGACTCGGCTAGATATCGGGGTCACGCCCTCCCGACTCGGCATGATCATGTTGATTAAGATACTTGGGCACTGATCTTAGTACGGAAGAGATTTAAAATGGCATATATATACTGTTTAAATAAGTGACTTCTCGAAATCATGCATTCTCGACTCGGCTAGATATCGGGTTCACGTTTTATCGACCCCGCATGATGCTGAAAGCATAATTATCGGGCACATATCTGGCAAAGATGTTGGATGTACTGTGATTTATCGGAATCATGCCCGACTCGGCTATCGAGTTCATGCCCTCTCGACTCGGCATGATGTTGGGCACTAATGATAAGCGTGCAGAGTTGTAAAATGTCGAAAATAGACCCTAGTGTTTAAAAACAGAGATATATCTTAATCATGCCCAACTCGTTTGGATATAACAATCATGTGTCCTGACTCGGCAATCCGGCATAACAACAAGATTCTCGGGTCACCAATCTTAAACGGGCAGGGAATGTGAAACCCCAGTACCAAACATTTAAAGGATTAGTTCAGTGGTCAAGCAAGCCTATCTTATATAAAAAGGACTTCAAAAGAAGCAAAATGGTGAAAAAAGCATTCAAAAAATCTTATTCCGTTAAGGGGATATTTAAATTTAAAGTTTGGTATCATTTGTGTAGAAACGACTGAAATCAGACTAGTTGTGATGTCATAGCCTCAGATATCTCAAAGTCTTTATGTATTCTATCATATTTTGTCCTGCAATTTTGTGATTTGTGACCTAAAAGCCATGGGATATGTAAAAAAAGTAGTAAAACTGAATATAGGAAGGGTATTTATAATATACCACCTGAAAAAAGTTTGAGAAAAATAATTTGAATAGGAAAAATTAAATAAACTTCCTTTAAAATGTGACATTGATATTGACATTAACAATCTGAATTTGACATTGACATTGCCAGCGCGTAAGAAAATATTTGATATGTGGTGGGAGGGGGAATTTTATCCTTTGTCTCAACAAACCTCAGTACAAAAATGTATGAATCACGGTCCAAAATTATTTGTAAAGCAGGGAGGGGACGTAAAATTATTGGTAATTTGGCAACATTTCCCGAAAATTGAAAAAAACTTCATGAAAAGGAATACAATTTTACAAAAATTGTAGAAAATTTATGGAAACTTTCAAAAAAATTACAAAAACGAAAGAAATTTCATAAAAATTAAAGCAAATTTCACGAAAATGAAGAAATAAATTTTACAAAATTGAAGAAAATTTCACGAAAATTGTAGACAACTTCTGGAAAATTTCACGAAAATGAACGAAATTACTCGAAAATTGAAGCAAATTTCATGAAAATGAAGGAAAATTGAAGCCATTGAACTGAATTTACAAACAAAAATCACTTACCATTCAGGATGAAAATATGTACGTACAGACGTAGCGAAACGCGCATAATCGATTGTCAATACAACGTAATTATGTACCAAGCGTTCAAGACCACAGCATCAGGAACGTAGCCAGGGTACTCTGGTTGGGAGGCGGGGGGGGGTCAAAATTCCTGACAAATTGTATGTACTTATGTATGTTAGCTGGCGCCAGCAGCGTCAGTGCGAGCGCGTATACACACATACAGGTATAGCGCAAAGCTTAATGACGTGGGGTATACTATGTCCAACTGTGCGATTTTAGGTATTTGGAGGAGTAAAATTATTGGAAATTTGGCAACATTTCCCGAAAATGAAGGAAATTTCTCAAAAATGAAGAAAATTACATGAAAACTAAAGAAAAGTTCACGGAAATGAAGGAACTTTTACGATAAATGAAGGGTAGATTTTCCGAAAATATAAGATTCCCGGAAGAAAAGAAGCCATGCATGTAATCTGATTCTTCAAAATCAATTCTTTAAACCTTCATTATATTGGAGGATAAAATGGTACTTGACCCCTAATAAAATTATTGCTTCCGGTTCCAACGCCACTACATAAGTGATGTAATTTATTGATACAAGCAAAATTCTCTTATCTTTTTTCCTGCTTCTCAGTCCTTTCTTTTTTCTTTTTCTTTCCTTTTTTCCTATTTCTTTTTTTCTTCTCCTGTTTCTTTTTGCTGACAAGCACTGCACAGCATATACAGTACTGGACGTTCGCATACCGTTTGCGTTCCTCTGTCACTCTAATAGCCGAAGGTGATTCAGATATTCCGTCTCGCAACTGATTTGCGACACCGTTTCATAAAATGGATTACGGGCTCTCGTAACTATTTCAAAAACTTAATTTTACCTGAAATTTTTGGTAAAATTTTGATTGGGTAACCCAACAACCCCCAGGGAGAATACAAACCCCAGCCTCTAGCTGCCCATGAAACATAACAGCTTTGATTAGGCCTCCAGCCTTTTCAAAATAATACATCACAGAAAAACAAATGGAAATATGAACAGAAATAATAACAGTCCATATTGGTCCATGGATATACTTTATACAATATATAAATGACTTGCTTTTAGTATTAAGCAAACTATTTATTTACCGATTCAATCTTTGGTCACGTTTGAAGAGACCACAACATCTAAATTTACTTAAGATCATGGATGATACCACGAAGTGTTAATGAAATTAAGATTGGGTGGTATAGGGAGCATACTGTCGCATCAGTCCTGACTCTAGGTGTAGGAAGCTTACAAACAGAGTGTGTGTGTGTGTGTGTGTGTGTGTGAGGGGGGGGGCGGGGGGGGTGGCACAATCTTAGGGGGCCCTTCCCAGGTATAATGCCCATATGGGTGGCATCTGGCAGAAATATGGGTCCCATCTGGTTTATCTCTTCTGTGCCCCTTCGGATTCTGCACCCAAGAATCACATTGGGACCATATGGGCCAGCCGAGATTCCCATATGGGTAGCATCTGGGCCGCAGGTGGGCATCATGTGGCATGCCCATATAATGGGTAGTATATGGAATGGGCAAATATATGGGCCCATCTGGGTTACCCATATGGGCCCCTTAAGATTCTGCACCCAAGAATTTGATGGGACCTATATGAGTCAGCCCAGGTGCCCATGTGGGTTACATCTGGGGTCAGGTGGGCATGATATTGGGTTTCATGTGGGCAGGCAGTTTATGGGTAGAATATAGGCTATTCATTATGGGCATTCTGTGAGATTCATCTGGCGCCCAGGTGGGCATGCAATAATATGGGCCAGCCCATATGGAAATGATATGTGTTTCATGCGGACAAGCAGTTCTTGGTAGATTATGGGCTATACCTTATGGGCTTGCTATAAGATTTATCTTGGGCCCAGATGGGCGTGCAATTTTTGTGCCATCCCATATGGGCAACACATATCAATCAACATCCATCAATTGAGGTCAGTTGTTCCATATATGGATCAACTGACCTCAATAGATAAGCCAAAAGAATGATTCTCTAGACTGCTAGATGCGCATACATATCATACAACTCATCAATTACTTAGAGAAGTAACCTAATCAAAGTCATATCAGATCTGAACATTCTATCATTTTGTATTATCCATACATCAGAATTGGTTCATTGTAATCCCAAAATTAAACTTATTGACTTAGTTTGTTTAATAAAACACAAATTTCTTTGAAGCTGAAACTCTGTTCTGATCACCAAATTAAAAAGAAAACGGGAGCAACTGCTTGCGGGTAAATCAAATAAAATAGTTTCTTTCAAAAATCAAATATTGAAACTCCACCTACTTGAGAGTGTTCGCCTCCCATTCCCAGGTTTTACCCATATGATACCTCATATTGGCCGATTCATTTACATATCCATATAATACCCGTATGGGCCAACCCATATTCTGACCACATGGGCTTGCCCAGGTTTTTCCCATATGATACCCACATGGGTTGATCCATATTCTGCCCACATGGGATTTCCCAGGTTTTTTTTTCCTTCCATATGTTGTCCACATGCAGTGGGCCAGCCTATATACCGTCCACATAGGCTTGCGCGGGTTTCCCTATGTGTTACCAACATGGGTTCAGCCCATATGCCGCCGCAGACCACATGAGCTTGCCCAGGTTTTCCTTGTATGTTGCCCACATGGATTGATCATCCCTTATGCAGCTCACGTGGGATTACCCAGATTTTTTCCAATATGTTGCCATGCGGCCCACATGGGCTGGCCCAGGTTTCCCCATGTTTTACCCACATGGGTCATCCCATATGCCGCCGCAGCCGAGCTTTCCCAGGTATTCCCCATATGTTGTCCACGGTCATCCCTCATGTAGTCCACATGAGCTTACCCAGGTTTTCCCACATGGGTCATCCCTCATGCAGCTCACATGAGCTTGCCAAGGTTTCCCCCATATGTTGCCCACAAGGGTCATCCCTCAGGCAGCCCACATGGGCTTGCCCAGATTTTCCCCATACGGTACCCATATGGGCAAGCCCAAGTAGATCCCACATGGATTAACCCATATGGGGCATGTATGGGCTGAATATGGGTTGGCTTATGACCCAGATGGCCCAAATCTTTCCCATATGGGCCCCACGTGGACATGCTACCAAGGGTTCCCAAGTCATGTGCTTATGTCTGCCCCTATCTGTAGATAGTAAAGTAAAAGGGGCACTTCATTTTTGGAAAGGGGCATAGATAGTAAAGTAAAAGGGGCACTTCATTTTTGGAAAGGGGCACTTTTCCAATGGGAACACATCCATACACATGTATAAGACATGGGACTGACAAAAATCGTCAGTTTCCTACTATTGGGTATAGTGTAAATTTGACAGTAAAAGGGGGAGCTTTTGTAATTTTTCGAGAAAATGGGGGGACCTATCGCCGTACTGCCTTCCGGTACCTACGCTCTTGTGGCAAGTTGAGGGTGAGGTTACGAGAAGGATGCCTCGGCAGCCTATTAACTTGTTGCATAATTCACGTTACGTAAATTACTTCCAAACACTCACACATACCCAGACACATTGAAATTCTAGCATGATTGCAAACTTACACATCACTGCCATTAGTAATTATAGGAGGTAATGTACACGTATATACACTGTACAGCAATAAAACAGAGAAACTTGAATACGGTAGCTCTTAATGAACATTAAACATTTTGACTTCCTTTTTTACTGTAAGACCATTTTTTCAATTGCAAGAAGAACTATTTGTTCTATTACTAAGTTTGAAGTGTTCAAGTATGACTATAGGTATGCAAAAATATCCTACATAAAAGAAGTCGAAATTTTGCAGTACATGAAATCAAGAAATTTATAGACAGTGTATTAAAAGCTACCGTAATAATTTAAGTTTTTTTTATTTGGTTTGGAAGATTCACAGAATCAATAAAATATTATATTGTAGTAAACTGATTTAAAATACCACTTCGATTTAAGGTATATAGTAAGAGAATTGACATTTCATTTTAATACTAACCTAAGCATTTTAGTCTATATATTTAATAGTACCTTTCACAATCACAGCTTCCGTGGCGCAATTGGTTAGCGCGTTCGGCTGTTAACCGAAAGGTTGGTGGTTCAAGCCCACCCGGGAGCGATAACTTATTTTTAGTCGTGTTTTATTTATATGAATTGACAACACCAACAAAATGTTTTAGATGTTTAAAACAAATTCTTCAATTTGGGGGCAAATTTTCTTCGGATTTTGGTCAATTTTCTTTAACTTTCGTGAAATATCATTCAATTTTCATTTCAAATTTGGTGCAATTTTTTTATTTTGGGGTAAATTTCATTCAATGTTTATGAAATTTTATTCGATTTTCGGTTAATTTTCGGTTAATTACTTCATTTTGGGACAATTCTTTTTCAATTTTTGGTAAGTTTTCTTTATTTTTCTCTAAATTCCTTCATTCTAGGGTAATCTTTATTCTTTTTTTAGTAAATTTTCTTTAATTTTTGGAAAATTTGGTTCAATGTTTGAAAATATCATTCTCGTGCAATTTTCGGAAATTTTCTACATTTTGGGAATTCTTTTTTTGATTTTCGATGAGTTTTTTTTTGGGTGGAAATTTCTTTGAATTTTTGCCGATAAAATCTTTTAAATTTTGGAAAATTTCTTTCATTTTGAGGGCAATTTTTCTTCAATTTTTTCAACGCAAAAAAACAAAACATCATTTATCGGGAAATGTTGGCAAATTTTACTCAAATTCCCAATGATTTTACCAAGGGGTTCAATTGTTTGATGATAATTTTCAGATTTTCACAACCGAAAGAAAACCTTTCAGGAGTATCTTTCTCTCTGTTCCCCGATTATAACTATCACTGTACACTTGTCGAAAGTTGTCCCAATATGTTTCATTAATCATGACAAAACTGCTCATAAAACCTGCATTTTCCCAACTTATCTATATAAACGAATTAAAACGATATACATATGTCTATACAATCACACAATACAAAACAACTAATAATCGACGGTGCCCACCCGCCCCATCCCTTACACATTTATGCACACCAGCGGCGTCGCTAGAGATTTTGGCTTGAGGGTACAGTACTCAAGTGCCACATTAAGTGCCCGCTTAGTGGCAAAGCCCCTGAATCTCTAAAGATTTTTGTTTTTATGCCCCAAAATGACTGAAATCAACACACATAGTTGGAAATTTAAAAGATTAGTTTAGGGGTCAAGCAAGTCCATTTTATATGAAAGAGGACTTCCAAGGAAACAAATGGTGAAAAAGCATACATCTTTATTCCGTTTACGGAGATATTTAAGTTTAAAATTTGGTATTATTTGTGTAGAGACGACTGAAATAACTTGTTGTGACGTCACAGCCTCAGATTCCCCAAAGTCTTTATAGATTTTATTATATTTTGTTTTGCGATTTTGTGGCTTATAAACCATTGGATATCGGGAAAGAACAAAGAGGTTCTAGTAAGGGTAATTATAATATACCACCTGAAGAAAGTTCAAGGAAAAATAATTTAAATACTAGTAAAATGTTGAATAAATTTTCTTTAAACTACATTAACAATTGTTAAGAATGTGAGGATGAAGACGCCAATTTTCCATAGTAAACTACACCATTCATTTCTACACAGACTGACAGATAAGACAGAGTAAACTTGAATATCTCTTTAACGGAATAATATTTTTTAACGCTATCTTTACGATTTCGTTTTTTTTTGAAGACTTCTTTTAGATAAGATAAACTTGTTTTTAATCCTTTAAATATTTGAAAGAACACTATGATAATTTTAATTATGTAAACGGGCACTTTCTTTAAAGTATATGGACAAAGTCAACATTAGTTAAATTGATTTGAAATCCCCTAAAAACCATGAAGAACTAAAATCGGTTAAAAATTGGCAATTTTACAGCTTTTAAAAGATTTTGTGCAAATATGCAATTTTTTGTGTTACTCTTGTGATGTAGGAATAGGACATGGTCTCTATTCTCTTATGTAAATCCAATGTTCTTGAACTCTCTGCCATTTCTCTTTGAAAAAGCAAAGATAATTAAAATGAGAGGATTTGATCTTTCACACTTCCTACTAACCGGCCAACCTGAAGCTAGAGAAAGCATTTTTCACATTTTCAAGGTCTGAAATTAAGGGAAGAATTATGAAGAAAAATCAAAAGCAATTTGGGGCATTGTCCATTTCATACATCACATTTTTTATAACTTAAAAACTACACATGCTATTTTTAAAATTCAAAGACCGTTTAAATGCAGAATTTAATGTTTTTTTTGGTCAGTGGTTGAAAAGCAAACTTGTGTACTTTTCCATATACCTTTACCCGTTGCAAAAAAAAATGGCGGGCGGAGAAGGGCACACCAGTCTATGACAAGGGGCTGGATATACATCGTAAGTTTGTCCTATACCTCATTTCAAAGATGCTCCAATAATTCAACGTGGGGTGACTCGCACACCCCAGCAAGGACCTATATTTAAAGAGATTTTACAAAATGATAAGCGGAGAAAATAGATTTTTCCATGAGGTTTCTTATAACTTTTAAAAGGGCACCTCCTGTCCCTTACTCAATTGGGGGCAATGGGGAGCGGCCCCCGTTTTCCCTGTGGTTTTAACATGCCAGGAAGTGACAGAGGCCAGATATCATGTTAACATGGCCATGGACAGAGTACGTACTTTAAAAACGATCCACAACCGGATGTGACGTGAAGGATATGAAAACTGCATTTGAGAGTGCTGGACTTCCCCCTGCCATGTGACACTTACCAGCCGAAACGCATGGGCCCGGCGCACGGGTACTCATTTCACAGCTGAGTGAACTGGAGGAAGTGTAGGACACGGAACAACGTCCTGACTGAGATTCGAACCCAGTAACTTTTGAGTTCCAGACTGGGCACTGGGCTACTACACTAGGTCTATCTAAACTGCTAAAGTTGTACCCCCTTGATATTAGTTTCAGCGTAATGACGTATTTTACATCAGTAACGTGTAATATGACTAAACAATTTTTCATCAGAAACGAATCTGCTATCACCCAGTTTCTACTTTGTTCTAATTAGGAATGATCGGGAAAAGGAAATCTTAAACCCAAAGAGGAAATGCTGAGACGGTTTGTGATGGACAGATGGATACAACTATGCATGGACACGTTTGCTGCAATAAGAACGTTGTCTGGTTGTTATATCTTTCAGTGTGTTGTGCTATTTTGACTCACATCTAAGAAAGTCAGATAATTACTTATTGAAAACTTATCTTTGGATATTTAACGGATTATTTCTTTCCGAAGAACAGGAGGAAAAGTGTATTCGATTAAGCTTTGTTATATATGAGAAATGTTGTTTATTTAAACTGGCATAAGTTGGAATGCATGGATTTTCTGACAAGAAGATATGCTGAAGTTAAAAACCAAGGTAAATAAAATAGTGGGAAAAACTATCATCATCAACGTCGTAATTTTCACCACCGTCATCGTCATCTATCTTAATCGGCATCATCATCATCGTCCTCCTCATCTCATCGTCCTCCTCCTCCTCCTCCTCCTCCCCTCCTCCTCCTCCTCCTCCTCCTCCTCCTCCTCCTCCTCCTCCTCCTCCTCCTCCTCCTCCTCCTCCTCCTCCTCCTCCTCCTCATCATCATCATCATCATCATCATCATCATCATCATCATCATCATCATCATCATCATCATCATCATCACCATCATCATCATCATCATCATCATCATCATCATCATCATCATCATCATCATCATCATCATCATCATCACCATCATCATCATCATCATCTCATCATTATCATCATCATCATCATCATCATCATCATCATCATCATCATCATCATCATCATCATCATCATCATCATCATCATCATCATCATCATCATCATCATCATCGTCATCATCATCATCATCTCATCATCATCGTCATCGTCATCGTCATCGTCATCGTCATCGTCATCGTCATCGTCATCGTCATCGTCATCGTCATCGTCATCGTCATCGTCATCATCATCATCATCATCATCATCATCATCATCATCATCATCATCATCATCATCATCATCATCACATCATCATCATCATCATTATCATCATCATCACCACCACCACCACCATTTTATCATTTTCATCATCGTCATAAATATTATCTTCGTTATCATCAACTACCATCATCGTTTTCGCTACCATCCTCCTCCTATCAGATATCAACATGAGCGTATTCATCTTCAAACATAACAATAAATGGGGAGATACACTTCCATGAAAGTGACAAAGGCCCTTTCAGAGGGATTATTTAGGATGATGTGGTATGTGGGAACGCGCAAATATGGCCATAATTGAAAAATAAAGATGCGACAGTTGTTTTTAAGGTTTATCCTTCTTTTCATCCTCTTTGTTGTTGCAAAGCAACTGTACAGAAATTGTTTTAGTGTGTTATATTATTGTAGCCTATAACTCCAATTATTTATATGTATCATTTTGCAGGAAACAACGGAATTATACGCACGTTCCAACTTTGACGTTATCAGCCATGAGTCTCTCTGATTCTTGGCAACGCTTTCAACCTCCCGAAATTACTTTTCCTTTTCAACATCCACAAGAAAGTTTGGACAAGTCGTCTTCACAACCACTTGAACACGATGCAAGGTTTGGAAAGCAAAAAGCTATGCCTCATTCTTCGAATCAAGCTTCCGTTTTCCAAGACAAAAATGTCCACCAAAGCCACCGCGCGTATTTTCTCCTCAAAATCAAGAGGACAATCATGGTATTTTAACAAACGCTGAGGGTAACTTATCTCATTCCTTTCTTCAGAACAATCAGAATAATGATTATGACGTTTTAAAAACTCGGGTTTCACGCAGAGAACCAACACCACAAACGTGCAAAGACGGCGCTATGAGTAAAATGTGTACGGCTAACGATAACATTCGTCCTAGAGCAAGCTCCTTCTCGAAGTTGAGTAAACCAACAGAAAAAGAACTTCGCAGAACTCCTTCACCGGTGAGTGTCAGATGCAAGCGTAGGTTAGCGCCACTACCGCCTTTACCCCCAAGAGAACGACTACATCATAGCGAGGGAAATATTTTCTCTTTGTGTGAAAAACAGCCACCCCTCCCACCCAAACCTGCTTTTTTACAGGTCTATTCCAAAAGTTATAGTGAGATTCACACAATAGGAGAGGTTTCCCATGATGCAACAGGAGTAAGATTGAATAGATTACGACCAGGTGGTTCAGAAAAGACCATTGTCTGCGAGCAATGTCGCGCACTGCGGAGACCAACGTACATATCTGATAATCTAAACAACTTTAACAGAAAACCACCCCCTCTTCCACCGAAACTTTCAATAGATGGAAAAGCAATCCACGAATCAACTAGAGGCCGTGTTTCAAAGCAAAATTCTCAGCTTGGCCAATCACCGAAAAAGATTTCTCCTGCCGACGTCAATATTCTATACCATTCTTTCAATAAGACTCCCCCGTTACCTCCCAAAGTTATTTTGCGGCAACCGCGTCCGGGGGCCAGACGTTCGTCATGTTCTGGGTGGGGAAGTGGACAGTTTGGATTAAGCTTTGAGGAACCACCTCACAGTTGTAAAAGTTCTGGGTTTAGCTCGCTGGGTTCGGATGCTAAGCCAATTGATAATCAGGGATGCTGTGTAAGGTGCTGCGCGGGATTCATTGCAGATTTACCCGAAAATCTTATGGACATTTTCTGTTGTGACTAAAGACTAACCCGTCCGGTCTGCTCTGACGATGATCATGGACGGCTCGTCATAGGGACAATTAGGGGTGCACTTGACCCCAAAAGATGTGTTGATTATTGTTGCTTGCATTTAATTATATGTGTACAATTAAAAGGATGTTCATATGCACAGGAGGTGCTGTGGTTTAGTTGTTAAGGAGTCATGCTCGTATTCGAGAGGTACCGAGTTCGTTTCCCGGCGTGTCCTGAGCAAGACACTTTACTTTACCTGTCTATTCGCTTCAGTCCACTCTGCTGTAAAATGAGTACCAGCACTGCTGGTGAGTTAATCTGCGATGTCATATACTCTCAGGGTTTTTTTCTTCTTTAAATTTCAGGAAATGTTGCCAAATTCTTTCAAAAGTTTTACCTTTTTGGTCAATTGTATCTTAATATTGAGCTCGTTTGCCTCTAAAATAAAGAAAGCAGACAAGCGGGAAATCCGCTTAGTTGGCCAGTTTCCCCGTTTCCTTTAATTTTCAGGAAATTTGCTTAATTTTCGGGATTTTTTTGACAATTAACGGAAATTTTCTTCAATTTTCAAGAATTGTTGCCAAATTCTTCCAAACTTTCTAATAATCTAAACAAAAATTTTCTCCATTTTACCATTTTTATTAAATTTTCCTCCCAAACGGGAAAAAAGCGTGCATCCGGGCTGCCGGGAAGGTGAATTTCTTTCAGGTTTTTCTTCAAGTGGGATAATGTTAATTTGAGGTCGTCGGTAAATGTGATATTTTACACCCCAATCAAAATAGTCTACTAATGCGCCTGGTAACGTGACTTCGTCTAGGACGAAATTGAATAGATGTCAGGCCCACCAAGTCTGATCAGGTCAAGAACTGTTATGAACATTTATATATACATAATGTCCCATGCATGGTTTTAAATAACTCGAAGGGTTAATTCAAAGCAATTGAATTAATCACATGAAAAATTTGCGCCCTTATCATCGATGTTCGGTTTTTCATGCTGACATGTTAGAAAATCGAAAATATCAAGGCCACCGAAAATTTACGCATCACTGTCCCCACTTGCCATACATATAGTGTACAATTATACACTGTACGTACATCTACCTACTGTGGTGTAGCGGGTATCATACCTGTCTACAGACCACAAGGCCCCGGGTTCAAGCCTGGGTTGGGTAGACACGCCAGTGTACCACAACTGCTTATCAAAGGCCGTGGACATTGACTTGGTTGTCGATGTTATGTCTGTCCGTACGTCGTACCTGTGTTCTCGTCCGGGTCGTATTAAGCGTTTCGTGATAGCATTGTTACTATCATAACCGAATACGCAGGCGACGACCCCGTCATTGTAATTGTGTGTACACTCGTCGTCGTCGTCACTGTGCGTACGGGGTTTATTTCGGGAATGAATTAAGCGGACAGAGCGTGTACATTATTTAAGATATATTGAGTGAGGACGCTGCGAGTAGCAATGTCGTAGATGTCAGGACACAATATTGGCATGAAGGCTGCAATAATCGAAAATGGAAAGAATTAAAATAGCCAATATACTATAGCCTACATCAAATTTGAACATTTGCATCAATGATACCTGAATCTAATTAGGATCCAGGATTTTTGTGAAGCGTAGCTAAGCTCCCAAACATGTAGGTCATGATATCGTGACTGTCACTTACAAATATTGCAATTTAATTCATTTCCTCTGAGATGAAACGAATTACATTGTATGTGGCGGCTATAGTTTCTAAAAGCAAGTATACGACGTCTATCAGACTAATTGGAGAACATACAAAGAGATTTTGCGCGAAAAGGTACATTTAAGATTGTTCTTGCTTTAACAAATTTATGTTTGCAAAAGTCAAGTTTATCTTGAAAACAAAAATCAGTAGTCCCCCCCCCAACATACCCCACATGACCCACACACTCTACAGGTATTTGTATTTGCTAGCGCATGGATCGCACACCATGCAATTTAGGACCATTTTCAGGATTGTCTTTGGACCCCCATGATTTGTCTTTTTGGAAAATTCTGGATCCGCTCTTGGTATGCCCCAGTCATGTATTGTCCATCCAATTAAAACCTCTTCAGCCGCCCATGGCGGTGATGTCAATTTTCAGAGATCATGCATGAATCATAGGCTACCCTAGTAACAATCGTAATTTAAAACTGGACGATGAACGCGAAGTGTTTCTAATTGAAAATTTCTCTAAAAATTGAAAATTCACAAAGTAGTCAAAATCTGCATGATTTTCAGTAAGGTAACAAAATAAAGCTGCCAAGAGTATTGAGGTCGCCATACAGCATTTCAAAACTGTGCGTGTTTTTTTTTATGTCAACACCCTAAAATTAGGAGAGAGAGGGGGGGGGGCTCCTTTACCACCCTCCCCTCCCCTGGTCGTACCTGCCCATGACTCAACACGCCACTGACACTAATGCTACCTTCCGGGGTGTGGATGTTATGAGTTTATTGAAATCGTTAGAATATCAAAAGAATAGTCACCAATGGTTGAATGATGTAAAGAAAAAAATGTCAGAATTTCATGAACATTCAGAGGCAGCGGGAAGGTCGAAATTATTGGCCCGACCATGTTCACGCGAATCGTAAACCCAAACGGCCTGGGGTCCAAGGGCCCGATCAATGGCCCCGGTATGTATGGTCCAGGGGCAAAGCCCTGAAGCTCTGCGGTTCAAGTTCGTATAGATTTATTTTTGCATTTCTGACTGGGTTAGCAACAATATTGCTTTGCGGATACATTTTTTAAACTCTAGGTAGCCTTATTTTGAAATTCTTGTTAAGTATCGCAGTTATTTCGCCTATTTTCCGTAAAATTGCATGATAAAATACTTATAACAGGAAAAAGTTATATTCTATAAAGTACTGAAGTATTGGACGATCTACCAACCAGGGAAGCTAACCTACAATTCCGTTGCGAAAGATTGTGTAATTTGACGCGTCTTACGTCACTTGTAAACAGTATATTGTTTTTTCATCCTGGGAATCTAAGAAAAGCGTTAAAGCGACTAAACTATAGGGCGCGCATGTCTTTAGGACTTAACCGTAATAAGTGTGTGTGGCTATGGCTATAGCGAACTTAACACCGCGTACCTGGGGCTATTTCGAAATAGTTTTTTCGTGAAATATTAATCGCTAACTCAATACGATAATTGTTGGTTATACATTGGAATATTACAGTGATTACTGAATATTGTATAACCTTGGTCAGACCATTGTCGGACAAATTTTTGCCTTGGTCAGACCATTGTCGGACAAAACTTTTGCCACGACCATGGTCAGGGCGGTTCCGCCGCCTATCTGCCTATGACATTCATTTATAAAATCTTGTCTCGAGAAAAATTGCTTAACACGGGCCCCACGGGGGTTATGCTACATAATAGTAACGTCACTTCCGCGGCGGTTATTGATTGGCTTATCAGTCTATGTGCAAATATTTAGACCAATCAAAGTGTTCAAATAAATTACATATTTCTCTCCCCGCTAACCTGTTAACACGATAACCGGCCGTTAACTGTTTAATCAATGCATCATGCACCAATCAAAAATGATGATCATGGAAACTTTGATCTTAACCTAGGCTGCTGAAAATGCCATTTTAAAAATGGGTGAGGTGGGGATACAGAAAATTGTCTGGTTTGCGGCTTTACTTACACAAGGCACTTCTATGTCTGTATGTGGCACAGCTTTATCCTTCTGCAGCATCAATTTTGTGGCATCTTCACCGGCCTCATCCATGATACTCTATGCAGAGGCATGGACATGCAGAGACAGTCCAATCGTGACTTTTGATGTCAACGCCCAGAAACGGGGGTGTGGTTGAGGGGCACGTTGTCCACAGGACCTTGATAACGTTATTTCTGGAATAGACATTTCACCACCATCCCCCCTGGCCACGCCATTGGGTAATTATTTTGTTACTAGGTCTTAGGTACAATATTTATTATTCCGATATTCAACCAAATAGTCAGGTGGATTAGGTCCATTTTTCAACATTACTGTTACGGAGCTAACAAAAATGTCAAATTTTCATGAAGGGTTAAGGCTAAAACAAAGATTTTTAGGGTAGGAGCCCCGTAAAATTTCAATGTGGCCGCCAAAATGCCATAAACTTGACTCTGTACAATAAAATATGTCACAAATGTACCAAGTTGGTGTTTTTTTTTTAAACCAAAACTTCCCGAATAGTATATTAGCCCTAATAATTAATTGCAGATAAATTGCAGGTCCTTTCAAACTTAAAAATGGCTGCCAAAGTTCAAAATGGCTGCAACAGATGTGAAAAAAGGACTTTTGCAGAAAAGATTCAATACAGAAAGATAAAACTGGTGTTTAATTGGGCTAAACGTTCCCAGAATAGTATGTGAGGCCCTAATAATTGATTTAAGATTAAATGCATGCTCAGTTAATCTTGAATATGGCTGCCAGAATTCACAGTTTAATATGGCCATTAAATTACAAAATGGCCGCCATAATGTCATAAACTTAACATTGTACAATAAAATATATCACAAATGTACCAAGTTTGTGTTTATTAAAATAGAACTTCCCAGAACAGTATATGAGGGCTCTATATAATAATTGATTGCAGATCAATTGTGTGCACGTTCAAACATAAAGATGGCTGCTGAAGTCCAAAATGGCCGCCACAGATGTGAAAAAAGGGACTTCTGCAGAACAAATTCAACATAGAAAGGTAAAACTGGTGTTTATTTGGGCTATACGTTCCCAGAATAGTATGTGAGGCCCTAATAATTGATTTAAGATTAAATGCATGCCCAGTTAATCTTAAAGATAGCTGCCAGAATGCAAAATTCAATATGGCCAACAAAATGTAAAATGGCCGCTCTTGCTGTTTATTTAGAAAAAACTTCCCCGAAAGGTTATTAGACCCTATATGATAACTGATTTCATATAAATCGCATGCCCGTTTAAACTTAAAGATGGCTGCTGAAGTCCAAAATAGCCGTAACAGATGTGAAAAAAGGGACTTTTGCAGCAAAAAGATTCAACATACAAAAGTTAAACTGGTGTTTATTTGGTTTAATAGTTCGCAGAATAGTATATGAGGCCTTAAAATTTGATTTCAGATTAAATGCATACCCAGTTAATCTTTCTAGAATTCAAACCCATTGTTTACATTCATACATACATTTTTGACATCATCATGCATATTTATGAGTCTATTCTGATATCATGATACCAAACTTGCTGGTTGCTATGCAACTTGGCAAGCAGGCTTAGCAGCCTCCTCTTTCAATTTACATTGGCAGCAATATGCATGCTTTGATCCGGAGTAAGACGATCATTCAGCAGTAAAGCGACATTGGTATCGGCATCTCATATGATCTTAGTTAAGGAACTGGAGAAATGGCTAGCTACTTTAATTTGCCAGAGTTTTAAGGACAATGGCGTGGTTTAGTTTCTCCTGCATGCCTCCGAAAAAAACTCTTTACCATTGGAGCCATGAATGACTTTGACCATACTCCAAGCTGGACAAACGCACAGTCTTCTTTCCACGGAAATAGAATGAGTCTCTTCTAATTTCCTACAAAAACTAATCATGCCACTTGTGAAAATTCAAAACGCACCATCCACCTGAGGCCTATGCCTCTGTCCCAGCTGTAATTCTGAATCCCCCTTACCATCAGTGTTTGAAGTGCACTATGAATGTAACCAAGCTGCCTGGCACATGTAGCCTACAATTACTGAAAATTGCTTGATTAAGAGATTGTAGAGGTGTAGTGGCCCAGTGGTTAAGGATCATGCTTGTACTCGAAATTTACCGAGTTTGATTCCCGCCGTGAGCGCTGAATTGTGTCATTGAGCAAGCCACTTTACTCTACTTGCCCCAGTCCACTCAGCTGTAAAACGAGTACCGGCACTGCTTGGGAGTTAATTTATGATGGACTGGCGTCACGTCCAGAAGGAAGTCATCTACTCTAATCCGCTTCCGTCATTGAAACTTTGGAGAAGATACCGGCTCTATGAGCCTAAAGGCTCGGATAGATTTAGCTTAGCTTAGCTGGATCAAGAATATATTAACCCTCCTAGAAAAATCTGTTCTGATTACAAGTGATGCTATTGGATGGGCTGCCTACCATATGTATGCGCTCTGCAGTCTTCACCATAGTTTAGTTTCTCAATCCATGACAAACTCTAGTCATCACATTAGATGAACCCCTCTTTTCTACTGGACAAAATGTGTCCAGTCACGGAAGTGGCCACAAACTCATAATGAGCAAGTCTTATTTGATTATGGTGGGTGTTCTCCACAGTAAATGGCTTTTGTAACACATTAGGGGATCTAATGAAATATTCCGGCTGGACCATTGCCCTGGCAGAAGCGGGAGTGGCTTCATCAGGCACATCGAATTCTTTTCTTACAGCTGCACACCTCATCAGAGCTAGGCATGGCCATCCAATTACTGATGTGTCTCTATCAAAGCTTTGCAAGATGCCTCAATGCTCACTCAGGGCACTCGTGATGAGGAGTCCTTGGTAAAGATAAGAAGAGCTATGATGCAGAAAAGTACTACCTTCGTGTTCTGATATGATCCTGAGGTACGAAACCCTAGTCCTCATGTTTAGCAGGGCCCATTGAGAAAAACTTTACTCTTTATGTTGAGGTCCTGGAGGAGCTGACACCTCTGTTATGCACTTGACCACATCAATTAGAGCACGGTGGATGCCTATCCATATCAGGTAAATGAAATCTTTACCAGAGTCCATCAAGAAGAAGTTTCAAAACCAGAGTCACTGGGTTAATCCTAAGGCAAACAATGGGTTATCTACTATTCCTATTGATCAGGGTCATAGGCGAAAACAAGATTGTCAAAGGTGGTGCAATTGGACTTACAGGGATCCAACTGCCTTGAGGCCATGATGCTTTCAGAGCCAGAACTTGCTAGACTGCTGAAAACATTTGAAAATTGATATTTTTCAGATGATCATTAAAAATTTTAAGCACCGTAAAGAAGGCTTTTCAGACGTAGGTTGTCTGCCCATGTGAAACCATAAGCAAAATGGGAAACCCATTTTTAATTGATTTTGCTGAATTGGTGACTTTAGATAGCGGCAACTGTGTTGACTTTTCTGTAGTGACCAGAGTGCGTACTCTAGATGACATGAAAAAGGAAAAGTATCAAGGCTACATCAAGAATATCATTGTAGAACGCACTGTTTCCATTCAAAGTCCTATCAAGCTGTCAAGCGAAATTCCATTGCTCTTTTAAAGAGACCCAACAAGAAAATAAAGTCTAAGCATGGGACAGTATTTCAAATCACTGTAAAATAATGTAGCCATTTTTCGTCAGCTGTATATTTCGAGGAGGACTTGCAAGAATTTTTTTTTCGCCCATGAGGTGCAGTCTTTTCCACCATCCCTTTCAGACTTTAGAAAGCTTCACCTACCATTCATGAAATCTGACTTGCTAAAATGTCTTGACCAGCAGAACAAAGTTGCCTTCCATATATCTGTCTATGACTGTAGAGTACTGGATGGAGCTGTCATTGTCCACTGTTTGCCCATCATTGCTGCAACTACCTTAAATGATTATGGAGAAAATTGTCATACCGTATCTGCAGAAGCAGCTCCAGAGTACCAAGAGACTAGATATTGTGTGGGTAAGTCCATACCAGATAGTACATGAAAGGAACGGGGAAAAGGTGTCCTTATGAAAGTGTCAGGTAAAAGAACCGCCAAGCAACTGAATTAACTTTCTGTGAGATCCAACAAACAAACAAAAGAAATATTTGTAAGTCTTTCTTCTAAAGTTGCAGACTTAACTTTTCTACCAGATTTGCCTTGGACAACACTCTTAGAAAAATGGCTCTAGTTTGTCACTTATTTGGAACCTTCCCAGGTTCTTCAAGGATCATTTCTAAGAGTTACTTGGAAGAAAAAGGTTCCAACTTGTCACGTATTTGGAACCTTTTTGTCTCTAGAGCCTTTTTTTTTTCTAAGAGTGAATGTGGCCAGACAATTCACGTCCATACAGTAGACACAGCTGTAATAGTTACCTTGGTGGGTAAAATCCATGATATAACTAGCCTTCATCCACAAGCCAACATATGGGTATCCATTGGCATGGGTGATAGCTTCTGCTTCCCAGCATAAACGCCATTTGTTCCAACCTTGAGGAGCCTTAATCACGCGCCCTATTAATTTTTACGCCTTTTAGGAAGGTGACGGTACTTCACCATTCAACTGCAAGGGGGAAAAGTCAGTGGGGCAAGCCTGTACATCTGGACCTGAATCAATACTGCATTATACTCCTGGTGGAGTCAAACATGCCGGATAGGTGCGCATGCGAGGTATATTGATCTTGTTGGCTTAGGTGCTTGATGACAATATCTTTGAATTACTTTGGATCTTGAATGGTGGTTACATTAAATGGTAGTGAGTTCCAGTCTTTGACTGTTCTAGGTATGAAGCTGTATTTGAAGCAATCTTTATTTGTCTGTGACAGTTGATGATAATTGCGATGTTGGTACTGTGACAGACGACGGACCGGCTGCAGAAGGTCATTGACTGGTAGGGCGAGCAAACCCTGTCTTGCCTTGAAGGAGGTTACAGAAACCTTTACTAACTTTGCAAATTCGCCGGTCATCCATTTGAAGACCTTTATGTCAATTCACATCACTCCTAGTGCTTTGAGAGACTGGTAGCTGTCATGTATGACAAAACCTGTCTTTTCCAAATTGTTAACGACGCAAGAAGAAATCTCTTTTGCCATCAAAGTCGGTGAATAGAAAAATTACCACCAACCCAGGATGCCTTACTTTAACTGCCCGTTTAACAGTCTACCAGGCTGGAATCTGGACTACTAGTGGCCAGATGGAGTAGCTAATACCTTCCCCGTAAAGCTTTGAGTGGACTAGCCATGGTGGAGAAGTCCTCCTGGGTGCCAATTTGGAAAACAATCCGTGAGATTTCCAAAATTTGTTTAAGTGTTGCTGTAGAGGAGATTGTGCTAACTGCATATGTGGCAAAACAAATCTAAGATGTACAGCTTTATGCAAATGTAAATGTGACACGTAATCTCCAAATGTAAAGTGTACAAAAAAATCCCATAATTCTCACCTTGTATTTTCTGCTTAGTAATATTATCCAGAGTACCTAGTTCCCTTGAAAACTTAATAAAACCACTAATTTAGTCAGTTCATGTGACTACTACAGTACAAAGGCAACAATTTACTGAAAGGCAGTCATTTTGGTTTTAGCGGCCATTTGGGAATTAGATTCATGAGAGAGAGAGTTGAACACACAATTACAATGACGGGGTCGTCGCCTGCGTATTCGGTTATGACAGTACAAATGCTATCACGAAACGCTTAATACGACCCGGACGAGAACACAGGTACGACGTACGGACAGACATAACATCGACAACCAAGTCAATGTCCACGGCCTTTGATAACCAGTTATGGTGCACTGGCGTGTCTACCCACCCCAGGATTGAACCCGGGGCCTCGTGGTTTGTAGACAGGTATGATAACCGCTACACCACAGTAGGTAGATCATGAAAGTTTGGTGCCTTTTAACAGAGTAGGCAACCATTTCGGATTATGGCGGCCATTTTGAATTTTGGCGGCCATCTTGGATTCAGTGACAAATTGTTTAGGGCTCCTACTCTATAATCAATTAATATGACCTAAAGTAAATCCTGTAAAGTTTGGTATTTTTGTCCGCTCAGTAACGGTAATATTGCTAAGCCACCTGACTAAATGTGACACTGTATGGGAAAAATAATTTCATAGTCAACGTAAGTTTGGTGAACATTTACAAGGAGAAATTATGATTTGCATATTTACCAGCTAGTTTATTTTGTGTTGTCAGAGATCATGTTGAAATTTTAGACGTTTCAAATGATCTAATCTTTTTAAACGCTCTCGTGGAGAATAGTACACACGATCATACATATTTTAAAGATATTCACTTGCCAATAATATTCTCAACATCTTAAAGATGACAAATCCACCCGTCAATCGGTACCACATCCCGTCAAGTTTTCCTCACGGTTTGACGTGATACTTGTTGCCATAGCAACAACGAGGAAATCGTTTTTGAAACAGATTGATGATTTAGTCCCTTTTTTTTGTGAATGTTAGTGAATGCATAATGAATGCATAATGAATGCAAATGACTGACAATTCATAAATTGAGATCATTTTCGTTTTTTAATCCATTTTCCAAAAATACGAGGTGGGTGAATATGCATGATTTGCAAAATTATTTTAAAATTCTCTTTAAAGGAAAAACAAACATCGTCTAATCAAGATGATCCATTAATCCAAGTTTTAACTGAATCTTTTTACCCACACATTACAAAAGGAATATTTTGAATAAATACACGATTGTAAAGACACGTGATATAAGTTTATATTTAAATACAAAATGCGAAAATATTTTTTATTTTTGAGAAATATGAAAAGGTATAGCAACAACTTGTCAGTGAGCTTAATTTGTTAATTGGAAGAAAATACGCCACAAACCAGGAAATAACATAACATTGAATGAAATGTAGCCTACGTTAAAGATTGAGAACGCATAACCCTATAAATGTCGAAAATGTATAAATTAATAGCAATTTCTTTATTTATTCCTATTTTAGAAATGCAAAGTTGGTAAACATGCATGCTTTTGCAAAATTATTTCAAAAATCCTCAAAGAAACAAACAAAAACATTTTGGCTATTCAAGTTGATCCATTATTCAAATAGTCGCGCATGCGTGGGTTATACTTCAATTTTCAACTGAATTTTGTTATCATCCACAAATGAGTTACATTAACAGATACACATTGTAATTATTGGGTGTATATAAATACAAAATGCAAAATAAAAAAATGAAAATACATAAATAAATATACATGGGCAGGTAGCAACAACTTAACTGCTTAATCTGAAAGCTATAAACCATGAAAATAGCAAAACATATCAAAGACAACATTTTTTCTGACGTAAAAAAAAAAAAAAATATTCGGTACATCATAAACTTTGCGATGATTTTTTTGTTGTTAAATTGATTGAAAATGTTTGTTTGCATTTATTTAAGTCTTCAAACTTTGATCAGCCATAATTAAACAGGTAACAGATTTTGAATGCTTTCTTCACCATTTTGTTTATTTTGTTTTCTTGTTTCTTATATAAGATAGTCTTGTTTCCCCTCATGATCCTTTAATGAATGGACGTTGGAGTTATCGGGGTGTGGGTGGTGTGATGAGAGGGGGGAAGGGGGGAGGGTGAGAAGGAACGCATATAATTGTGCTTCATTGACAGATTGAAAATAAAACTATCTGAAATAAATATACGCTCGCAGTATGGAAGTATTGACTGATTGAATACATTTTTGTTTGCTTCTTATACCTGATTTAGCACCTTATTTTGTAACCATGAAAATGACTGGGTCAAGACTATTCACGGTCAAGAATCGGTCTAGAATCATTCATGGTTGGAATTCAGCCGTGGTCAGGGCGTAACTTGACTTCGAAGCCAAGTCAAATTTGTCCGACGAAAATTTGCATTTGCCCGACTTACTAAAAATATATACATGAATCTATATCTAAGCGCACAATATAGAACAGTTGGGGACATAACACACCCTCCCCCCCTCCCCCCGCTCCTACCAATGCGGTCGAACTGAAGTGTCAAACGTGGTATTGCGTAACAACGTGTGCTGCATACTGGCCCCTGGTGAGGCCTATAGGGCGAAGCCAAGAGGTGAAGTCCCGGAAAGCTCCGAAGATTTCTTGTTTTCTATACTCAAAAATGGTTCAAAATCAATACAAAGTTTGATCATTTGATTGATGAAAAGAATACAATTTTTTTATTTTAATGTTAAAATATACTCATATAATCATTTGGGTTACCATTGGGGTGGGGGCGACGCCACGGAAGCTCTGAAAATTTCTTGATTTTTATGACCCACAAATGTAAGTAATGAGGAGAAGATGATTTCATATTTGTTTAAATCTATTCAGATAAGTATTTGCAGAATTTCCCTGAGAAAATTCGGGGGAAATTGTGGGGTTCATGGACGAAGCCTTGGGTACCATTTGTCTCAAAAAACTTCAGTACCAAAATGTATGAGTATCTTATCACAGTCCAAAAACTATTTGTAAAGAGGGGATGAGGGGGAGAAGGGGTCGTTAATTTATTGGAAAAGGTGGTCTTAATTGGCACTATTTCCCAAAAATTGAAGAAAATTTGCAAAAATTGAAGTAAATTTCCCAAAAATTGAAAAAAATTGACGAAAATTTCACGAAATTGAAGAAATTTACAGAAAGTTCTACAAAAATTGAAGCAAATTTCACGAAAATGAAGGAAATTTTACGAAAAATGAAGGAAATTGCAAAAACATTGAAGCATCACGAAAATTGAAGACAATTTTTTAAAAATGAAGGAAATTGCACGAAAATTGAAGCTTCCTACGCCCTTGCTTGGAAGCTTGGGTCCAGGGGCGAAGCCCCGGAAGCTCTGAAGATTTCTTGATTATGATGGTTTAAAATCAAAACAAATTTCAAAATATAAGCGATGAAAAGAAGACTATTTTAGATTCTATTGTTAATATCTACTCGGATACAAAATTCCATTTCGAAACAGGCAGAGGAGAAATTTCCCCTGGAAATACAGAAAATTTGGTTAAAATTGTGGACTCATGGGTGAAGCCTTGGAAGGGGTCCAGAGCCAAGATCCGGAAGGCTCTGAAAAATGTTTGTGTTTGATGTCCAAAAAATGATTTAAAATCAACACAAAGTTCCAAAATGTAATTGATGAAAAGAGGATAATTTCAAATTCAAATGTTAAAATACACACAGAGAACTGGATAAGCATTTGGGTTATCATTTCTAAACAGGCATAGGACAGCATGGAGAACAGGGAAAGCTTCCTCTGAAATTGAGAAAACTCGGGTAAAATTGGTCTGAAGATTTTTGTTTCTTTTTTTGCCTCCAAATGGCTGAAAATCAACCAAAGTTCCAGGCCAAATGTAATTCGTGGGGTCCAGGGAGCAAAGCAAGAGTAGAGTCTGAGAGAAGAAGTCCCGCTTAAGGGCTTCTTTGGAGGGATCCATGGGGCGAAGCTCCGAATGCTCTGAGGATTTATTGTCTTTAATGCCCCAAAAATATCTAAAATTCAACACAAACCGATAAATTTTAAAATAAACCCTGAAAAATTAAAAAAATTCGGGCCATTTTTTGTTCTCCCTTAAAGTGGCTAAAATTCAGAAAAAGGAAAAAAAAATATGATTTTATCCAAAACATTTTCAAAAATATTTTGTATTTTGCGAAGAAACAACTTCATAACAGTATTATTAATTTTCATACAATTTTGTTTCAATACTATAGGCCACTTTTTTTGCCCGACGAAAATTGAAATTGCCCGAAGAATGTTTTTTCTATGGGGGTGTCACACCCCAACAAGTTACACCCCTGGCCATGGCAGGAACTTCCCATACTTCAGCCCTACTAAACAATCTTTGCAAGGAAATGTATTGTTTGGGGAATTCTATTATGATCATATTATACGTACAGCCTTCCCGTCGCGAGCGCTGCAATGTGTCATTGAAAAGACACTTTACTCTACTTGTTCCATACTACTCAGCTGTAACAAATGAGTACCATCATTGCAAGGGAGTTAACCTGCGATGGACTGGTGTCCCGTCCAGGGGGCAGTTATCATGGTTCTTATCTGCTTACGCCAACTTGGAAACCGGAATAAGCACCGACCTATGGGCCTACTGGCTCAAATGGATTTAACTTCTTTTTTTTTTTTTAATTGCGTACAGCCTAAATATTATGGCCCCAAAAAAAAAGAACATACATATGCAATCGGCAGTGCGCGAGCTTCTAGAATTATCATACTTCAATATGTTGTATTAGATTACATCGTTTTGCCTTCGAATCAGTGTTTGTTCTGGAACACATGCTTATAAAGTAGAGGCGGGGTGGGAGAGGTGGGTGGGGGGTAAATTATAATAGTTACCGACGTCCTCAAATTAATATAATATTCCATTACACCTTCCCGGCTGCATGTCATATACCAGTATACCCATTTGAAAGGTAAAATTGAGAAACCATTAACATAAAATTGAATAGAATTTATTCTATTTTTTGTTTAAAGTTATTGAAGAAAATTTACAAAATTTACAATCCCTCAAATGAAGAACATTTCTCGAAAATTGACAAAGAATTCTTGAAATTGAAGAAAATGTTTCCAAAATTAAAAATATTGCCCGAAAAGGAAGTAAACTTTTCTAAAATGAAGGAAGTTTTCGTGGGAAACTGATACCTGATAGGATTTTACTTCGGTTGTATGCTTTCTTCTCCTGGTTGGAGGTCAAATTTAAACATTTTTAACATAAAGTTGAAAAGAAATTGGTAAAACTGAAGAAGAACAAAATTGTTTGAATCATTTGATATTTTTGAAGAATTCACCAACATTTCCTGAAAATTGAAGAATCTTTCCCGGAAATTGACAAAAAAATTCCCGAAAATGAGAGGAATTTACGGGGAAAACTGATACCTGAGAGGATTTCTGCTCGGTTTATGCTTGGGAAATTTTTAGAATAAAATTGCTAGCATTGCAGAGAAATTTGGTAAAATCATTGAAAGTTTTGGTAAAATTTGCAACATTTCCCGAAAATTGCAGGAGATTTTTCGATTAAAGCAACAACATTTGTAACTGTTTAATGGATACTAAAAGCAATTTGCGTGTTTTTTAGCATTAGGACTGTAGGAGTCATATCGATTTTAAGAACGCCGGTACGCACGTTTATGAGAGCGATTGTTTATATTCACTTGGTTTGATATCTGGGAACTTCGTGACCCGAGGTCATCAGACCGCATAGTAACCGCGCGCATTGGAGTGAAAACAAAGCGATCAGCTGTGTTTGTTTACATGCCATACGTACACGCACACAGCGAACACATACGGGCTTGCTTACTTGTATCACGCAGAGCTTTGTTTTCACTCCAGCAAATGACGTCATCTCCCGGATGTGACGTGGCACCAATCAAGTTAATGCCACGATTTCGATGCAAGAAAAACCGAAACATCCTGGTATACTGTATATCGCACCCATATTAAGTAAAGAAGTTCAACTATTAATCAAAATCGGTTTATCAATTGGTAACTTGGCTCAATCAACTGACCAAGCTGTCTTCCGACCTGATACTTGATTTACCGACTGATTTCATATTTGACCGACGAGTCTCTAAAATAAAGAGGAGGGGGGGTGAGGGTGACACCCAACACCCCATATTTACGCCCTGGCATCGTGTAATAAGCTAGTCAAAGATTACCACAGGCCTATGAACATTTTAAAACGGTTGAATGTTACTCACGAAGTGTATATGAAAAGGATTCGCGTACAAGCAAATTGTTCAGGAACGACCTACGCAGGTTCATTACTTTATGCACCAAGGAATCTGCTGACAATTTTTTTTCACGAGGACTTGCTTAGACGGGATTTGAGGAGGGGGAGGGGCACTTTGCCCCACATCTTTTTCCGAATTTGTATCTTTTATATGGTGATTTTTTGCATCTGAACGTGATTTTGTGATCCCCCACCCCACACACACACACGCACAAGCACACCCCCATACACACACACTTTCGGTAGTCTAGTCTCGTCCATGAAGACTTACATATATTATGCGTGAAAGCATTAAACAAAATTGTTTCCAATAAATTAGAAAGAGGCAATTATACTTTTCAAGGAATACACACAAATAGTCCTGGATTTTCTTTTATGACATCACACTGTACACTGTAAGATCGTTTTTCAACCATTTGGCACAATCTTGAAATATAATGACCATATTATATGAATATGACTCCTAAACGGAATAAGATATCAACTTGGTTTTGACATCAATTTGTTTCTTTAATAGTCCCTTGAAAAATCATATGTATGAAAATGAATATTTACGGCAATATTTATTAATCTTTTAAAGCATCCAATACAGTTGGCGCTCTTAAAAAATTTGAAGGTTGTATGGTCTTGGCCAACAATGAGGTTGTCATATTAAAACAAAATAATAATTTACAAATGAAGGACCCTTGTCAAATTACGTCAGATCCCTCTATTTGATAAATATGTTCATTTGCACCCATGTTCTTCATAGGACCCATGTACAAGTCCTCGGTATAGTTTTCTGTTTTGGAGGCGGAGGGGAGGGGGAGTTGTAGTGTGGTTACCTTCAATTTTTCATCGTCTGCGAGATTAACTGGGAGTTTGAAAATGTTCAGATGCCTCTAAAATAACGCTGACTTCTTGTAAGCAGAAAACACTTTTATTTCATTTATCTTATACTCACCTATATATTACGAGACCTGGATAAACTCTAAAGTAGTCTGGACACTACTGCAAACGCCGTGTAATGCATCCATAGACCCATTACTTGAGGATTCCAAGATTATTGACACAGACAGTTAAATATTCTCATATTTTTGAGAGAGTATGTGAAGTGCCTCTTCATTGATTAACTAATGGGTGTAGAAACAAGGATCACAAAATGACTGCTTGGATGAAAACATATTTGTTATCTTTTTTTCGTCGAGATAATATTCAGGACGTTATTACATAGTTACCACAAGCTGTGGGTCTAATGCCACGGGTGGGTAAAATGGTCGAATTATTTAAACACTGAAACATCCCACGATGATAGACAACTATGTCTTCTTAAGGCATTTTGGAAATAAAACTGGTGAAGATGAGATTAAGCTACCTTAATAAATTCCAGTAGCGTAAGCTATCCCCAAATTGTAATTCTGCCCCAGTGTTTGATGTAGGCACAAGATGACTAAGCTATAGCTTGGGGTCTCACATCAAAAGAGCCTCACTTTGATCCTTAAACAAAAATATAAAAAACACCTGTAAAAAATTTGCAGCGTGTTTCATTATATATTTGTAAAATGTCTAAATTTCTAAATGCAGTCATGGGTGTCATAAGAAAATATTTCATGTACTTGGATTGCACAACATTCAGATTTGTGTATAGAAGTCCTATACGTCCTTATTTAGAATATGCCAACCAGATGTGGAATCGATTTTTGAGAAAACACATTGATATGATTAAAAACGTAGAGCAACAAAACAAATTTCTAGATTAAGAGACCTATCTTATAGAGAGAGATTAAGAGACCTATCTTATAAAAAGAGATTACAGAGACCTACCTTATGAAGAGAGATTAAGAGACCTATCTTATAAAGAGAGATTAAGAGACCTATCTTATGAAGAGAGATTAAGAGACCTATCTTATGAAGAGAGATAAAGAGACCTATCTTATAAAGAGAGATTAAGAGACCTATCTTATAAAGAGATATTAAGAGACCTATCTTATGAAGAGAGATTAGGAGACCTATCTTATGAAGAGAGATTAAGAGACCTATCTCATGAAGAGAGATTAAGAGACCTATCTTATGAAAAGAGATTAAGAGACCTATCTTATAAAGAGAGATTAAGAGACCTATCTTATGAAGAGAGATTAAGAGACCTATCTTATAAAGAGAGATTAAGAGACCTATCTTATGAAGAGAGATTAAGAAAATTGGATTTACCTATGCTCTCAGTTATCGATGAGTCCGTGGGGATATGATTGAAACTTATAAGATAGTATCTGGCATGTTTGATGAGGATGTATCGATTTGTTTACCTCTAATACAAGGCTCTCTCACTCGTGGGCACAGTCATAAAATCTTCAAGAGAGGACCAAGGTTTAATATCAGAAAGAATAATTTTTCTTTTCGGGTGGTGGACTTATGGAACAATTTACCATGTGATGTTATTGAATCACCAAGTCTTCAGGCCTTCGAGAAAAGGCTGGATAAATTTCGGATCAATCAGGCAATGAAGTACAGTTATACTAAAAGCATCAAATCATCCAGACAACATCTTTTTGCAGAATTATATGATTCAGAAGAAGAGCTGGTACTAGAAGAACTGAGGGGCCTTCTACCAAACAAGGATCTGTAAGAATCTGTAAGAATGTTACACTTTACTCAGCGTACTATGTCTATACCTATATACCAATTTCCTTTTCTTAATACCATAATCTTTTCTTAATGTCTTAATCCAACCTGATGTCCCTTAAATTATGAAGACAAATAAAAAAAAACATAAAAAAAACATTAAAAAGTAAAAATAAATAAATAAGAAAATAAAAATAAAAATAAATTAAAAAAAAAAAAACAAAAAATAAATATATATATATATATACATATATATATATATATATATATATATATATATATATATATATATATATATATATATATATATACATATATATATATATATGTGTATGTATATATAATATATATATATATAATATCTATATATATATGTGTATATATATATATATATATATATATATATATATATATATATATATATATATATATATATATATATATATATAGATACACACACACACACACACACACATATATATATATATATATATATATATATATATATATATATATACATACATATATCGATGTTATTTTCAGGTACATGGATGTAGCAAGGTCGTTCAAACCACCCCTCCCCTTCTCTCCCTAACAGGTTGAAACAATTGACTTAAAGGTCCAGATTATGCAGTCTACTTCGTACTCCGATCCGGAGATCTCATAGTTTGCCCGTTTGAAAGATTGTGAAATGCGCATGTACGAGTCTATTCAATAACTATGAAAAGATAATTCGTGTGCCATTAGTTTATATTGTGAAGAAATTTGAACTCTTTGCAGTGGTTGCGTTCCTCACCAAGTGGTTGAGTTCCTCACCATCGAAATTTGTTTGATTCTTATATGATTCCTATACAAAATTTGAATTTGGATAGATGCATTGTGGGATACTTCTGGAAAGTATCTCCTGATCGGGAGACCAAAACTGTTACGAACTGGACTGTTATGAGTCAATAACCATTTCGGCTTTTTAGTTAAATGTAGCCTTTAAAGATAGCGATTTCGACAGTTTGACATCACTCTGTTTGGTTCACGCCCCACCCCCTATACCAAAAGGTGGCTACACCCTTGAAGTATGCTTTTGACATTTAACTTGGTGCTTGCTTTTAACGTATAGGGGTAGTCAGGTAGTGTGTATGGTCAAACAGTGTGTTACAGTCATGTACCCATAATGTACCACGTGCCCCATACTTCGAATGCAATACTGTGCAGTAAGTTCAACTTGTTGTAGAACATTTTGCACAAACTGGAAATAAAATAAATGTGAATATTTTTAAGTATGACAGAAAACTCTACAAAAAAGCCCATGATAGGTTGAAGAGACGTTTTTCATCTTGATTTCAAGAAAATCGGGATAAAATGGTTTGATCGTGACGCAAAATCTCTCGTTTAATTTGAAGTATTTCACGCTAAAACTTTTATCGACCAAATCTTTTTCTACGTGAATCTCAAAAAAAAAAGTTATCTTTTATTTGCTGTGTGAAGGTTAATATTGTTGGTCAATATCAAACGTTCTCAATTAGATAACAAAAACTGATGTAAACTCTTAAATATATCATTGTTCTAGAATCCCTAGTAGAAACTGAAAAGTAAGGAATATTCACCGAATTCCTAATTTGGATGACAGCTCTGATGATATAGTACACTCGTTTTAGACGTATACCGATAGCACACCATCAACATGTTAACCACGTAATTAGACGGCAGCGGATTTCACCCTCAAAAGTTTGGGAAGGGAGAATCGACCCAAAATGAGTCACTTTTTTATAAAAAATTTATATGAAAAAGAACTATGACCAGGGTATGTTTTGGTTGTATGTTAGAGTTACTCATATTGATCATCAGTTTTCATATATGCACCTTTAATGCATTACTTAAGGATTACTTCAGTGGTCAAGCAAGTCCATCTTATATGAAAGAGAACTTTAAAAAGAACAAAATGGTGAAGAAAGCATTCAACAATCTTCTTCCGTTAAGGAGATATTAAAGTTTAAAGCCCTGGCTTATCTGTGAAGTAATGACTGGTGTAGTAAGTCTACTATGGAAGATTGGTGCTATCTTCGTCAAATTCGTAGCAATTATTAATGTATTTTAAAGAAAATTATTTATCTTTCTTACTATTTGAGTTATCTTTCTTCGAACTATATTCAGGTGGTAGATTATAATTACCGTTACAAGATTCTATTTTACTACTTTCCTAACATATTCAATGGTTTTGAAGCCACAAAATCACAGAAAAAAATATGATAAAATACATAAACTGATAAAGACCTTCAGGAATCTGAGACTGTGATGTTACAAGTAGTCTGATTGCAGTCGTTTCTACACAAATGATACAGACCTTAAACTTATGTCTCCTTAACGGAATAAGATTTTTAAATGCTTTCTTTACCATTTTGTTTCTTTTGAAGTCCTCTGTTCATATTGACCTGCCTTGACCACATAACTAATGCTTTAATTGGTTTGTTTTTACTGTTTTTGAAAATGTTTTGGCACGTGCCCCCTCCCTCTTTTTTGCTACGTGCCTGAGGAAGTACCGCTGTTTTACTAATTCATATTTGTTAACCATCGTCAGCATCATCACATTTATCAACCAAATCATTGTATTCATTCATAGATATACTTAACTGCTTAGAATAAAAAAAATTCTCCCGTACTGAAGATACGAAATCCTCTTGTTCAATTTATCGAAATATGTACAGGCCGTTTTGTTAGATGATTCATGCTTGGTTTTATCTTTTAAAATGACAAATTCACTTCAGTTTAATGTATGAGGATATTCACAATCTTATCCAATCCCAAGCGGAGAGTATCTAGCATTATCTGAGATTTGAAAAGGTTGTAGACTTTTGTTTTGTTTTTGAGCGTTTGATCATTTCGTATTCATGCCGGAAAGGAAATTTGTCTGGACGCTTTTTCAGTGTCAATTTTGCTTTCGATTGAACTTAACAATTCCTATAAGCCTATAACATATATTTACATGTCGTGCATGATTACAACAATACCGCCAGAAGATACGTATTTTACTTCACCATTCTGTTGATGTAGACTATATATATCCTTTACATGCTCAAGAGGGATTTACGATTAGACGGGGAAGGAATAAAAATAATATTCAAAGGTGAGTAGCTTCATATCAGGACAATGACACAATGAGAGATGAAATAACGTCTTCAAAACCAACAAACGTAATAATCCAGTGCCCAAACCCAAAGTTTAGGCTGAACTCAAAAGTTTGGTACCCGCAATGTTTTTTGTTGGTTTCTATATCTTTGAGACCCGCTGATTCAGAATCTGAGTGATGCCACCCTGGTGACCTTGGACGTTTTGAAATATCTGCGATGGCCGCCAAGATGACCACATAAAACATCTTATATCTTTGAATTTAGAGCACTTATAAGAGTATTTTTGTGTTCAGAATTAGCTTATTTATGCCATAGATTCTTTTCTGACCATTTTAATGACTTTTGCTATGTCGGAATAACCAAAATGGCGGCCACCGTGCAATATATGTTATATCATTGCTTCCAGAACACCCACAAGAGTAATCTTTTGTGTCCAAGACTTATTTTATGTCCAAGACTATGCTATTCACACCATTTGTGAGCTTTATTCATATATCAAACATCTCTATTCATATTCAAAATTCAAAATTAACAAAATATTAATGTTGAATTAAAAGAAATCACATTAAGTATACATCACGTAAATAAGTTGTATACCGTATACTTGAAAAATGCTGATTTCAATCTTATTAAAGATTAGATCATTGAATACATCTACTAGTCTTTTCATTCAAAAATGAGCATTTTCTCAATATAAAACTTTAATAAGACAATAAAACAGTGCAAACAATTGCATATAAAGTTCTTCAAGAGACAAAACCTGGCAAAAAATCGTACAACACAAGAATTGATTGTACAACAGCTTCTAAAATGGTGAGCCCAACTTTAACACACTTACTTTCTTGCTTATCTACAAAGCTAGACTTAACTTTGTCAACACTTTTAAACTTTTGGTTGGAAACAATATACAGTTATAAGTACCATTCTTACCAACCAACCAACCAACCAACCAACCAACCAACCAACCAACCAACCAACCAACCAACCAACCAACCAACAAACCAACCAACCAACCTACCAACAAACCAACCAATTAACAAACCAACTCATCAACCAACCAACCAACACACCAACCAATCAATCAACCAACCAACCAACCAACCAACAAACCAACTCACCAAGCAATCACCATTCAAATACTGAAATAGCTCTTGGATTTTAGTAAGAGATAAATATCTCCTTAACTATTTATCAGAATATGTTGTTACTTGTCGCTACAAGGAGGTTTTGCGATTCAAAAGATCTGCTGCTGTTACAGCTGTGAAGGAAAAATTGCTAAATGGTCTTGAGCAAGCTGTTGCAGATAATCTTTATGCAAATATATCATCAGAAAATAGTCAGACATCAACCCACACTTTTTGCACTACTTTTCATACAGCCATAATCAAGTCAGAATATGTCTGATGATCCTAATATGAGAATCAAACGCATCAAACAAAAGGAAATGAAAAATAAAATAATTCCAGATCTACCAGTTCAGAATCACACAGGACCAAAGAAGCCAGAGATGCCCCTGCAAAGCGCCATGTTCTCCCATTCAGGATCTTAGCGCAAACAATGTGTTCCACTGAAACGCAAATAATTTGGATTTCACATTCCTGAAGAGTGTTCAGATCCAAACACTTTCGAATTTGGAGGTTTTAACACAAAGCTTTGTCGTGATGGAAAACAGAGTCTCAAACCAGCAATCATAGTTTTATATTTACCACCAATATACAAGATACTATCTGATCCTGCCAATAGATATTGTACCATCTGATCCTGCCAATAGATATGGTACCATCTGATCCTGCCAATAGATATGGTTCCATCTGATCCTGCCAATAGATATGGTACCATCTGATTCTGATGCTGCAATGGTCTGGTGGTAGAGGCACAAAGAGGGCAGACTTATACAGTCTTAAGTGCAGACCAGCAGTTATATTGAGTCATGCTCAATGTTTTTTGGTCACATCCAGATATGTTTCCCAATTTTATTCCACGACGTGGGGTATGAATATACTAATGAGTTTTGCTGATGTGCTCGAACATTAATGGCTGGAAGTGGATGAAAAGGTGTATGCTGTCAAAAAAAAATTCCACAAAATACAAGAGCCCTTCGACTTGCAGCGGAAAAAAAATATTCGCAACACTATCTTCAGATCGGAACAGCAGAATGATCTGATAGAAACTCTTGCGAGCAGGGCAGTCTATAGCAAAACAGCAAAACTCTGGGTGGATAATCTAATCAAGACGGTTTTTGTCATGATGTTGTTTATTCGAGCTGAAATGGAGGTAGACTGACCACTATATCTGTGGGCTGTGAATTCAATACTGCCATATCTTCTTTTTTTGCAGCTGGGCATATCAACTACGCAAGATATGGTTTGTAGTACCTGCGATCTATGGAGTTTCTTCCAAAAGACGTGCGTGAAGCATTCCTAAAAGGCTGAAAGGTGAATATGTGATGCACCATTAGGTTGGCCTATGGAACGGAATATGGTCTGATATGTACATTGAAACCACGTTTATGCGCTATGGGCATGGTTCTGGTGGTCTTGTTGGCATAAGACTGAACCCTTCAGCCGTGAAACTTTAGGCATTTAATCTCTACATCTGTAGTCGTCTTCTAAAGGACTTAACAAAATGAAAGCTTCCAGCAAGGCGTCCAATAAAATAACATCCACAAAAAGGAAATGTCATCTCGTCTGAAATCGGACGCCAAGGATAGGGACAAGATCAAATAGAAATTGCAAATATGCATTGATCCTCTCAATGTTGATGACCATCCAACTGGTCTTATTGACATTGTGACAGGCAGGGTGCGTCACGAAAGAGTAAATGTTGACAATGCAGTTGTAATTGGCAGAAAGCTTCAGATTGAATATGAAGAATAGTAGCTACATGACTTCTACCAGTCCTTATTAGGCAATATGGTGACCATGGCTGCCAAAGGAAGTGTGTGAAGGTCGAATCAGCTACCACTATCAGCTACCACTATCAGCTACCACTATCAGCTACCACTACCAGCTACCACTATCAGCTACCACTATCAGCTACCACTATCAGCTACCACTATTGGCTACCACTATCAGCTACCCAGCTACCACTATCAGCTACCACTATCAGCTACAACTATCAGCTACCACTATCAGCTACCACTATTAGCTACCACTATCAACTACCACTATAAGCTACCACTATCAGCTACCCTGAATTAAGGATTACTAAAACAAAGTCTGTCTTGAAAAAGAAACTACAAGTCGACCAATCAGTCAAAACACTTTAGAAACCGGAAGTGGTATTACTTGATGGCTGTGCCATTCTTTGGATCCTTTAATGACCTTCGCATGGCAAAGTATTTATACACGAATATATTGATGGATTTATAAAGTTTACCTTGAACAAACTTAAGCAGTGTGATGTGTATCTTGTGTTTGACCGCTATGATGATTACAGTATAAAGAGTGGTATTTGAACCGAACAAGTAGGTCAGCAGGATAAAAGACGTCACATACTGAATGCAAACACACCTCTGCCACCGAGAAAGTTGTCCTAAATGTCTCCCACAATAAAGTACCGGTCATCAATATAATTTGTCAACAATTATGTGACAAAGTGAACAATCTTCAAGACAATAGAGATACTTCAAGACAATGATCCCCAGAGATACCATAAACTGCTTGTTACAGGATCCAGTTCAGTTCCACAAGATCAGCATGGGTCTTATGATACCAAGAAGAGACTTAAAGACAACCCATGAAGAAGCTTTTGTAATTATACCACAGCAAGTTGTACACATAGCAAATCATGTAGCAACTCATATCAAAGTTATAGCTGATGATACAAAAATGTATCTCCTTACTTCATTATTACAACCAATGCAAGCTGACATGCAAGTTTGTGATGGAAGCCACCAGTTCAGAGAAAGCCATGGTTGAAATTGGAGCAATAGTGCAGAAACACTCTAGATTAGTGCCACATCTTCTGGCTGCCCATGCTCTCTCTGGTTGTGATACAGTTGCCCACCCGTGGGGTGTTGGTAATTCATACTCAATGCACTACAAAAGGGTTACAAGCGTGTTACACTTGGGGATCCTGAAGCTGATATGAATGATGTTATAAAAGAGGCGAATGTATTTATTGCATCCTGCTATGAAACAAATACCCAGGGTAACATGTCCGATGTCAGGTACAAAGTGTGGTTATCAAATACAGCAAAGAAGGGTCTAACCACACCACCATAACTAAAAGCATTACCACCAACATCTGAAGTCTTTGAGAAAAATGTGAAACGTGTCAATTTTCAAACATGTATCTGGAAAGCAGCATTGAATGAAGATCCACCTAATATGAACCCATCTAACATTGGCTGGATAGAGGATAAGCAAAACAAAGTGTTTACCCCAGTGACAGTGCCAAATGGTGTGCAGCCAGCACCACCAGATATACTTCAAATGATTCTATGTGGTGATCAAGCAGTTCGGGAGCAACCCGAAAAACTGGATATTTTAAAATACCCAAAAAATTGGGTGCTTTTTATGTATTACGTCATCGCATGAGCCTACACATTTGACTAGCCGACACTAAACATATGGGGTTTCTCATTTTCCGCTCCGGATTGTCCAAGATTTTAATGGATTTCCTAAAATTTAGGAGACGGATAGTAAATAGATATTCAAAACTTTTCGTCGCTGCTTTTTGAAATTCATATTCGCCTTTTTGAGAAAATGAACAAAACAGACTGCCCATAATCTGTTTTATTGATTTTCTCTAAAAATGCAACAGTGAATTTCAAAAAGCAGCGGCAAAAAGTTTTAAATATCTATTTACTATCAGTCTCCAAAATTTCAGGATGTCCATTAAAATTTTAGACAATCCGGAGCGGAAAATGAGAAACCACATATGTTTAGTGTGGGCTAGTCAAATGTGTAGGTTCATGCGATGACGTAATACATAAAAGTACCCAATTTTTTGGATATTTTAGAGTACCCAGTTTTTCGGGTTGCCCCCGAACTGTCAAGGATGTCTTTCAGCAAGGTGTAGGTGCTCAACTATCCAGCCCGCTTGCACAATTTTTTGTGAGTGTTAGGAAATGGACAATTGCAAAAATAAAAAGACTAAAGAAATTGATGATCAAAATGATGACAGCGATGATGACGAGATGGAAGCATAAGAAGTGATGGACTGAAGTTGACTCAAGTGAACTTCTGAAGACAGTTTTGACAGTCAATTTAATGCTGTTAATTTATATGCTGATTAATCACGAAAAACAACATTGAGTTTTTGTGCTCAAATTATAAAAAATACTGTCCAAAAAGCAATGATATGGCATAGTTTTTTGTTTGTTTTGAGGGTGGATACAATTTGATCAATTTGGATATTCCGGCATATCAAAGGTCAGAAATGGAATCTATGCTATGAATAACCCAACATTTGACACATAAAAATCCTTATGGGTGATCATAAAGCAAATATGTGCCGCCTGTTTTATGTTTTATCTTGGCGGCCATCCTGGATATCTCAAATTTCTCAAGGTCACTATAGCGGCTATTTTGAATATTCAAACATGTTAAATGGTCTTAAAATTCGTCAGAAATAGAATGTTTGGTATGAATAACCTAGAATTTGATACAACAACTACCAATATATGTGTTCATACAGCAAAGATATGACATGTCTCATATGATGGCAGCCATCTTCGCAGCCATTTTGGTTATTCGGACATGGCAAAAGTCATTGCAATGTTCAGAATAGGAATCTATGGCATGAACAAATTAGTTTTGATCACAAAAAACAATCTTATTGGTACTCTAAATGCAAGGATATAGCATGTTGCATGTGGCAGCGGCCATCTTGGTGGCCATCTTGAATATCTCAAAACGCTCAAGGTCACAAGTGTGGTATCACTCGGATTCTATATCAGCGGGTCTCAAAGATATAGAAACCTTAAACAAATTTATTTCGGGAACCAAACTTTTGGGTTATTGATATGGGCACTGGGTGGCAAATGGCTTGTTCAATATGTGTGACCCGCATATTATATTAAAAAACCTTTTATCTTTCTTAGGTAGTCAGGGACGCGTCGCCGCCACTTTAAAAAAAAGGGAAAATGGCGAAATCCAATAAGCAGTGGGGCTGTGGGTGTATACGGAACATCATCGTTTACGTTATAACTGAAAATAGAAATCATGGTTACAATTTTTGAAGCCGTGCACACTGTTTTGTCCGTCACGCGTGCTGTTTCACCTGATCCATATATACAGTATCTTTATGGACCAGCAGACTTAGAGTATTTGTATACTGTACAGAGGCGGCGGAGCGTTCAAAATATGGGGGTGCTAATGAGGTCAGGTGAAATGTGATAACAATATTGGGTTGGATAACAATATTAGGTCGGGTAACGTAATAACACATGCTACCTAAATCATTGGGGGCTGAAATCCCCAGCCCCCTGCTACGCCTCCTCTGATACTAGTTCCGTCTATCCTTTAATTGTGTTGAGCAATTACTATTAAATAAACTTTAATCCTAATATCTAATATACGCATCATATCTTTAATCAAATGTGTCTAAACTGTCATAAGCGTATGTATGGGGCGGGGGAGCAGGAGGAAAATGTTACTTGCCCTCCCCCAACTCTGGAAAACGGCAAAATCGACGTGAATACTGACAGGAAAATAAAGCAGCACGGTCACTTACGTGGGTCTACATCTCTACTTATCATCTTGTTCAAGTTCTTGCTTGAACAACTTGTCATCTTTTCTTATTCAGCTCCAGGGTCGGATTTAGAAATGATCCCCTTTCAGAAAGTTACACTCTTCCTTTTATGCTGCATTTCATTTGTTTGTAAAATGAAACAAATCCATATTTTTGCTGCTGATCCAAGAAAAGAGGAGGCAAAGAAAGAAGGATCTCCCAATAATTTTATAAATCTTTATCTGGACATTTTTTACCAGGAGCGAAAAGGCAGATTTGCTGAACATTTTTCCGAAACCTTTTAAAATTACCAACCAACTGTATGATTACAAATCCGCGTTAGGGCTAGAAAACTCAAGTTTTGGGCTTAAAAATCTGTGTTAAGGTTAAAAGAAAACAGTGTTTGACCTAAGAATGCACGTTAGGGTTTGAAATTTCACAGTTTAGGTCTTACAATTCTGCGTTAGGGTTAAAAGAAATCAGTGTTTGACCTAAAAATGCACGTTAGGGTTTGAAATTGCACGGCTTAGGTCTTAAATATCTGCGTTGATATTACAAATATTAATGTTAGGCTTAAAAATGCGATTTAAGGTTGGAAAATCTAGTGTTAGCTTACAAACACACATTAAGCTTTAAAAATTTAAGCTTCAGCTTAACAATGTTGGCCACATTTTAGCCAAAAATCACATTGTTTCTTATGTTATTTTACTTTAAAACGGACGCAGGGGAGTGGTGTGGAAGGATGAGGGGGGGAGGAGGGGGCTGCCTTAGCCCTTAACCTGCTGTATTCTTAAATATTTAGGTTTATACCTTTTTATGAATCTTTCAAAAATTGTGCAAATATCACGTGATCTGTACTTAGTACGGAACAAGCGAAATATCAAATTTTTAAAGGAGAAAAAGACATTTGTGTCTCCATCCAACAATTTTTACAGTATGATGTGACAACATTTTCCGAGATTTTCATATATATAAATTCTTGCCCTAATGTGAATCGCACAAAACTTTTTCGAAAAATTCAAAATATGCAAGCATTTTGCGAAATCTGTCAAAGATGCATGCATAATTATCACGTGACGACAGTGACACATAAAGACCTGGCCAAAAATTGAATTGTTTTTTTCTTAAGATTTTTAACAATTTTAACATTACGGCTAATTCTCGCTATAAATTTCCAGTCTTTTTACCGGCAAGAACCTCCATTTTTGCGGGTATGACTTTTAGACTCCGCAAGCAGCAATTAAAAACTCATTACAGATAAGCTAGTGATTTTACGCATCTGTTATTATACACTGTACGCAAAAAAAGAAGGGTTACTGCCAGGCCACACCAAGCGTGTAACTTGTGGATTGCTTTGGATTGTAAAAGGATGTTTTCATCAGTGAGTTTTTTAAAGTCTGGTGATTTTAAGGGCAATAGACTGAAAACTTATTTATTTTCTTAAGATTTTTAACATTTCTATCTGCCCAATTGTCACGTGAAGGCAACAAATAACTACCCGCCATAAAAAAAAAAAAAAAGAAGAAGAAAAAAAATACGTTTTCTATAGTTTAAAGAGACAATCTCGTCTCAGTTATATTCGTAAAATTGTGATATTCACACCTTTATGTTACATACGGGTGTGGATTGTTTCTACTAAAGTATGTATGTACAGCGTGCATGGTCACTTCCGCGGCAGGTATTGATTGGTTGTCCTTATTTGGGTAAGACCAATCAGAAACGCTGACTGTTATTGTATATTACTGCCCAAGAGAACACAATATCTTGCCTTTAAGATTTTCAAAATTAAAATATATGCAGAAATTACAATTTATGTCTTGAAGAACCAATTTCAAAACTGTGAACAATATCTGCACAGGAATAACAAATCAATTAATTTACTTTTTTAAATTTTCTTCTGGTATCTATTGAGACTGATTTGTAGCCAAATATCTTTTCAAAACTGAGATGTTTATACAAATTTTACTGAGTTAAAATAATCAAGAATGTTTCAAAAACTTTAAAAAATATCAAATTTTTACGTTGAAGACAGTTGACCTGCCGAAAACATTTTCTTATTTTTATGATTTACAAAATTCAAACATATTAAAAGATGCACAATTGTTACGTGACAGCGACACATAAAGACCTGTAACAAAAGGTCAAAAATATTAATCAATCTATTATTTCTTCATATTTTCAGCATTTAATTTGAAGTGCCTGCTGCCTTGAGCTGTCAAAGACCTATCGCGGGATATATGAATATTGTGGGATCAACATGTTTCTTCACATGTCACTCTCCGACCAATTCATACTAGTGGAGTGCGTGCGCTACATTTCGCCGTTGTCTCTCATTCGCTAAGCCCACGTAACTTTTTCGACAAAAAATTTAACTGATCATTCCCGCATCCTGTGATTCTTGAACATGGCGTGATCTCTATAGTTTTCAATCCTCTTTCTGCCCATACTTGGCACTTCCCGCCTAAGCCTTTAGTATTAGGAAAAAACACCACCCCTCTATATCCCATATTTTCTGCCCCTACAACTTCCAGCAACACACCAATCACCTCAAATCAACCTACACATGGCCAGGCGTGGTCCTCATCCCATCACGTTGTGCCACCTCTCCAATGGACGGGCAATAGCAGTTCCAATCACAAAACCCCCGTCATGAAGCGCATGCACAACATTTGGTCTGGCGTGAACAAACCCTTATTTCTGACACTTCGCTCTGTGAATCAATATTCACGCAAACAGCACTGTAGTACTGTTAGGCCTACACAGACTTACTACAAATAAGCCAACATACCCGACCAACGAGCGAAGCTCAGAATGACACTGGAATACCCACTTTAAAGCTACGAAAAGGGGCCACAACTATCTAATTGAAGTTATGTGATCTTCATCAAACTTTTCATAATCTTAACAACCCTCTAATTAACCCTCTTACCTCCATTCTTACCACCCCCACTCTTACCCTCCCTTTCTTACCCCCACTCTTACCCCCGACTCTTACCCCAACTCTTACCCTCCCACTCTTCCACCAATATTACCCTCCCCTCTTACCCCCACTCTTACCCTCCCCTCTTACCCCCACTCTTACCCTCCCCTCTTACCCCCACTCTTACCCCCACTCTTACCCCCACTCTTACCCTCCCCTCTCACCTCCATTCTTACCTCCACTCTTACACCCACAATTACCCTCCCCTCTTACCCCCTTGTAATCTCGTAACGGTGTCACAATCTATGGCCCCCTCTTACCCCCTTGTAATCTCGTAACGGTGTCACAATCTATGGCTTGATATTCATTTAAACTTTAAAAGTCCGTTACAAGGCAATCAAGGTAGCAGGCAACCAAGGTAGCATATAACTAATCATCTGCCCCATTGAAACTTATGGTACAAGCGACCAGTTTGGGATACTTTTCCAACCAGAACACGAAAGATTGGGATATTTTGTGAAGTAAATTATGTTATGTGGCACAAACCCACCCACCCACACACACACACGCACATACACACACACACACCCACACACACACAAAGTGAGTACAATACGCTTCACGTAAATAACCAGAAATGAATGTTTTTCATTTGAGCAATGTTCAGTTTTGACATGAAAGATGCTAACACGTGGAAAACCAAAAGCGTATTTTGCAGTGCGCTCTTTGTTTACTATTTCTTGATCAGTGATTGGATATTTTCCTGCACCGTGCGTGGTGCACATACTCGATTTTGCACTCTTTGTTTGTTTACTTGACCAGTAATTGGATGATTTCCTGAATTGTGCGCGGATGACGTCGGTGCACTTACTTTATTTTTAGCGCAATGTAATTCGTGCGTCGTACTGGTTTACGTGGTACGTTTACACGCTTTAAATGCTCTGTGACGAAACAATTTCAAATTGAGAACAGCAACAGAAAACAAATCATTATATCAGTTTATCAAGAAACCTTTCTTGTGATACACGTATATTGATTTATCAATTCTATAATTCTATTTATCAACACAAAATGCTTCAGATAATAGTTTCCAACTTGCTCCGACTAAATGGTAAGCACTTTATACTTAGTTTGATTAATTTAGCCTAAGTGATACAATTTCAACGATTAAATTAAATCAAAATGGATACAACAATAGCAAATATTTTGTAAAGTTCGCATGCAAGAACACCGCAAGTCACGGCAAAAAGTTTGTATAGGTAAAATTGTTTTCAAATTCCCAAATTATAAGCAAAGTATTAGGTAAACCCCCGCCATGAGGTTTTTCAGCTTTCAGTTATCCGCGATGCAAGGTTTGCTTTAATGCATATACTTAAATTGATCAAGGAAGTTTACTTGGCCTTATTTTTTGTATTAAAGCTGTTGCGATTTGGAGGCCAGATTTCAATTTGGGGGGACCAAGCCCTGTTCCGTTCCCCTTCTTGACTATACGCGTAGTTCTAGACTATTCAGACTACAGAGGACCATAATTCTAATGTCAGTATATTGTGATATAGGAAACAAAACAGTGTATTGGCATGTTACTGAGTAACACGAGCCGCAACTGGCCGGCTAAAACCGGTCTTTTCGGCAGGGGTGCTTTTGTAACAAAATATATTGGTTGTGGCCTAGGGAAATGATAAGCTAATCATTTTTTCCTCCATTGCATAATTTGTGTAAAAACGAATTTAGAACGAACTCTCACAATTCATAGGATACAAACTGATTTCAAATAACCCTAATATTTGCCCTCATTCTCCTTCACGTCACCCATGCGAGCTTTAAATGCCCCATGCTAAGACTCACGTCATCAATCCAAGCTTATAGTGGCCATGCTAAGACTCACGTCACCCACGAGAGCTTATAATGACCATGCTAAGCCTCACGTTACCCATGTGAGCTTATAATGACCTGCTAAGACGCACCTTTTCTTCTCCTCCCCATGCAGGATTGATCGAAATCCTTGGTTATGATAAGGGTCCCCCCTCCCACACACATTTAAAAAAAATACATGGAATTATTATAGAACAAATTTCCTCCACTTTGTGTAGAAAATTATGGTCCCCCTCCCTCAACCCCTTCCCCCACACACACACACACTTTGTAACGGAGAATTACAGCCTAGTAGCCAGGGAAGGGTAAGACCATCCACGGATTGCGGTGCAAAGCTTGCCCAAGATATACCTGTATGCATGCTCTGCATAATGCGAAACTTAAACTATCTTCATCTGCTGTGGTGATAAATATTTCTCGAAAATGCGATCGTCTTCAGTTTTGTACCGTCCCTTTATAGCCAGCCCTATTCACACGTAGACTAGCGTCCTATAGAAGAGCGACCTGTATGCAATTGGGGAAATGACTAAATTTCTAAGAGGATCCTGGGTGGACGAATTTTCTGTGACCTGTTATACATAATCTCCTTTTGATGCTTTTTAGTGTAGGCCTATCATTAATATTTGATATTCTGTTATAACAAGACTTAATGATAGCCTAAGTGATAATGAAAATGTTCGATTGATGCCCATGGAATCAATGGTGTCCTGATGGAACTACGCAATAATTTTAATCTTCTACCTCTACCTTCAGAAATGGTCTGCAGTAATTTCCTGCTCGTCATATCTTTGCTTCCGGGGCGCTGTCAGGAGACAAATGTTATGTAATCTGCAGCATGACGTCACTTTTCATGACATTTGAGAGGCAGTTTCTCAGATTATTGGTAAATATGATATTTAGCGTGTTCATACATGTATTGACATCTTGCTCCTTTATAATGCATGGCTGTTAGCTTCATAATTATACTAAAATCAATGTAGTCACCGTGTATCCATCTATCATTGGACGTGGTCCTGGTAAAGTTTCCTGATGAGACATTGAGTTACAGATGCACTGACATTTAAGTAAATCGTTCTTTAAACTGTTAAATTTCGAAATAGCAATTTATTTCATGACTGGTTAAACTTTGAATTTGAGTTTTGCATATTTTGTCAAATTCGTGATGTACGAATGTCTGAATGTGTACATAGTTTGCGTAATATTTGAAAATACGAATTAGAATTTGTCCCATTTCAACAATTTGATACACTAATTATTTTAAATCTAGACCTGTGACAAAAACATATGGATGTAAACCTATGGAACATATTAGCTCAGGGAGTAGTTTGCAGTTCTCTATTAATTACCAAATTCTAATGAATTCTAATATTGATTTAGGAGGGAAGTATTTTATGGACATGATAAAACGTTTAAATAGCGAATAGCTTATAGATAAATCAGGCGCGGATCTAGGAATTTCGAAGGGGGTGTGGAGGCGGGATTGGTGGTGAGTAGGGTAAGTAGGGGATTGGGGGTAGTGGGGAGTGGGGGACATCAATTCAGACTAACTTTTGTTGTATTGTGCATGAGGTTTGATACTCTTTGTGCAAAACTTACAAAGACGTTCTTCTTCTCACACTCTAGCTTTAGACTTATGTAGATATCAATTTCAATTAAAATGAAAACTTTGAGCAAAAATAGACTAAGTGCGCCTTTAAATGGTTCATACCAATTTATTTGCCTTAATATTCTCCTTACACTGTTTTCTGCTTTTCTTCACACTGCAGTTATGATTCAAAACGAAAGGGATCTCCTGGGAAACAACTTAATTCACAACGAAGTCACACTACTGCTGGACGCCATCGGCAAACAAGGAACTTTCAAGTATATTTTATAAGTACTAACGAGAAAGAAAAAAAAACCCTGTATTTCTGTATTTGCAATCCCGCAGGTAGAAATTTTGCTGGGAATATAACATATTGGTATGTTTCTTCCGAATATCGTAAGTATAATGGTTTGCTACTATTCCGACCAGGTTTGTTTGTTTTGTTTACAAATGGCTTAAAAAATGCAATGAAACATTGGTTGTCGGGACATCCGTGGTGTACGTAAACAATTTTGGCCCGCAAAAAAGTATCCAAAATTGGATTGGCTTATATACATCATTTTAAATTAAAATGTTTATAACCTGATAACATGCAATCAATAAATTCGCCTTTGCCACTTTCCAAAATCTGAAATAATATTCTCTAAACGTTCTTATATCAAAAGCTTGAAACATTCGATTAATGGTGGTCCGGACGACGCTGGACTGCTGCAGAGACTGAGGAGTATATTGTCCAATTCTGCTGAATATAAACCTGACAATAAAAAAATGCACTATTAGGAGTCACCAAAGTTTCTGGTATTGATGTTCATCTCTGCTGAATGCACTATTTCTTTTATTTCAGATGTGTTTACAAAATTCGAAACGCACGAGATGAATCAAGGCTCAGGAACAGCGTAATGCGGAGCCCCAAACACCGACACCAGTACCCGCCGAAGAGGTACATATATTGATTGATTCGAGTCCAGCTGTAAACTCCAAGCCAGACAATGATCACCTTACAGGAGGCATCAGCAGCAGCGACCATACACTGGTTCAGCGGGAATACTTGTTTGATGACGGCTTACCTGATAGGGTACCGTCTAATGTGTGCACAACACCATCTAATGACAAGGGTGACATAATCAATAGCGGTAACCTTCACACAACCACGCCATGTCCATCTAATAATAACAACACGGCCGAAGCGTGCAACATCTGACCTGAGGATGCATCAGTTCATCTACTGCAGATGAACAGCTCCATGTCGAATACATTTACGAATTGAAAGAATATCCTTACGGAGCTAATAAAATAGGAGAATGCGCTGGGCCTGCACACACCGCATCAGCACAGGCAGTTACAGTTTCAGCTTGTCTTGAAGGGACAAATCGAACGACCAACCAAATGTCTGCAGAAAATGTTACAGACTCAATTGACGTAATCGTTGATCATTCACTATCCAGAATTTGCTAAATACGTTTGATTTTGCGAGCAGCCTTTTTGAGGCGAGTGTTACACAATTTGGAGCAAACAACAATGTTGCAAAGACTTGTGGTATAATTTTTAAAAGAGGCTTGACGAAAACTTATCCGAGCTAATTTCCTGAGAAATGATAATGGTCTTGTCGAATATTAGTATGTGAATCACAAGGTACGCTTCATTTTAATTGCAATATTTATCCAATATGCATTTGTGTATTTTCCCAATACAGAACATCGTTACTGGTATGTTTTAAAAAGTGGCCCGCAACATCTGAACATGATTTTCATCTTTGCACGCAATAACATTACAGGTTCCTGGCGGACAAAAGTAGGGGCAAAAGTAGGGGCATTCTGGAAGGGAAGGTCATGGTTCCGAGGTACTGCAAAGATGTTTTGTTGAGACACAAAATAAAGCACCCCTTCCCAACTCACCATGATCCTTCCTTTCTGCGGTCATGAAGATACTTTCATCTGTCTATCTTAACGCGTTCAGAACTTGTTTGCAATTGGACACGAAGCAATGTATTTCAACATCTAGATATGTGTTAAATGTTTCCCTCTCTTTTTCCATGCAGTTAATGCAATACCCAAAGATCAATCTCAGCACCATTACAGTTGGCAGCACCACCGGTCATGTATTGCTGCCTAACAGAAATGTTTCAGTGGTGCCACCAAGAGCCGAAAATCTAAGAAATCTAATAGAAGTTCTTAACACGCTTGGCTTTCATTTCAATGGAAAATTCGGCAGTGGAGCATATGGTACCGTTTACCGTGGAACACCAATGTCAGGAAATGCAGCGTTTAATGAGGTACGGCATTTACAATAACTAGACGATTCTTTTTAACATACTAGAAAGCTGAATTAAGAGCTAGATAAATTCAAAAGTACACACTAATTTCTAACAGAGAAAACGACTGTTGAACACACAAGTTAACCTTTTATTCTATTTTAGTTTTCTATCAATTTTCATATCATGTTGTTTTGTTTATGCAGGTTGCCGTGAAACTCATCCAGAGTGTGCAGATCCGGGATTGGACCGAGCGAGACGGTCAACGTATCCCAAACGAAGTTGCAGCTTTCTGCGATGTTCATCAAGGGAAGTCCATTGTGTCTCTTAAGTCTCACGTTACCTGCCTCGTCAATGGCATGGAGTATGTTGTAATGGTCATGGAGAAACCCGGATCTTGCGAAACCCTAGAATCTCTTATCAGACGAGATGGTAAACTAACCGAATCAACCGCTATACCGCTACTGGAACAACTGGTGGACGCCGTAAAGCACATCCACCACACTGGATGGATTCACTGTGATCTAAAACCAACAAATCTTTTGATATGTGAAGACAATATACTTAAAGTCATTGACTTTGGGTTCGCGGCCAGGCATCGGGATGGGTCTTATATGACCCTAGCAAAAGGAACAGCTGTCTGGAACTGTCCTCCCGAATGGGGACAAGGAAAACAAGTCTATGACGAGGTGAAGGCAACAGTATGGTCTCTCGGCACCATCTTCTATTACATGATCTTTGCTGACGTCGCGTTTGCTTCTCCCCAATCAGCTAACAGAAGGCCTCTGTGTTTCCCAGGTCCCGTTTCTAAGAAATGTCAGAACATTATTCGACCCCTGCTTGATCCCTACCAGCAAGCCGCATTGTCATAACAGACCTGAATCAATTGTTTGAGGTCAATGAGCCGCTCCTGGATTCTGCGCAGGAGGTTGACTCGGATCCATTGCGTCATATTCTGTTGGTATGGTAACTAATTTTGTGTAATTGCAAGTTTTTCACAACAGATGAGCATGTTTTATCATCATTCTGCTATTTCAATTAATTCCGTCAGTTATAACCCTATCTATCATAATGGACGAGAAAATGAATAGATCGAGTAATACAATTTAGTACTAAACTTTCTCCTGTCAAATTTTTGACCGCCCAGCACCTCAGCCAGACCCACCATTTTGGATTCGTAATGTTTTTAGGAAACAGAACATATGTGATCCTGAAAATCTCACAATTGCTCAACACTTTGTGGAAATGATGGGGTACGTGATTAAAGAAAATTTTGGAGCCGGAGGATTCGGACAAGTGTTTGTTGGTGCTGAAAAATTGCGTTCGAATGGACCAAGCAAAGAGGTGTGTATTAGTTGTTTGGACAGATAAGCAACGATTTATTCCTTAAAATAAGGTTCCAAACACGAAGTTGGGACAAATTCGAAAGACTGGGGGCTGCGAGGCCGGGATTGCTTGTCCCTTTTTCTTTAAGGGCTAAAAAGTGAAAAAAAAAAAACATCCTTTGTAGAGATGAAGTAATATTGAAACAATGAATAATGATACAATTATCTTCACTTTGAAAATAAGCATTTGAGTAATCTTTTAACCAAGGTGTTTTCATTTCATTCTCTTCAGGCTTGCTGTGAAGTTCAATAAGCAAGTTGGTTACAACAATTGGGCTCAGTTACCAAATGGGAGTTGGATCCCCAACAAAGTACTTGCCTTAAGAGAACTGCACCGCGTTGATTGTGTGATCGACCTTCTCAAGTACGACGAGTGCTCCTTGGACCTTGCAAATACTCCGTCATAATCATGGAGAAACCATCTGGGTGTATGACCCTCTGCGACCTTATCAGTTCTGAGACGAAATTCAACGAGAGCAAGTCGTTTGATTTCCTTGGTCAGTTAGTCTCTGCCGCAGCCGTTCTTCATCAGTCTGGCTGGACTCATTGTGATTTTAAGGCGAATAATATATTGGTCTTACCAGGAAATGAACTAAAGATAATTGACTTTGGTATGGCTATGAAACACAACGACGGCAAATTGTCTTTATTGAGAGGAAGGACCAACATAAGTTACTCTACGCCAGAATTGTTGACTGGCGTTTATGATGCAATAAAGGGCACAGTCTGGGCGCTTGGCGTAATCTTCTACCGTATGCTTTGCGGTGATAAACCCTATGAAAACTACACCGATGCCTCCAATCAACCGCTAAACATTCCACCATTTGTCTCCCGGAACGCAATACACTTTTTGAGACGTTTGTTGGACCCAAATCCCGCCACCAGAGTCACTCTCGGTGAAGTGAGTCACGTGAACAGTCAGGGGGCATCGAACAATTCTTATTTATGGCCTTCGCGCCCAAAATTAAGTGTTGTCCATAGACAGTCACAGAAAAAGTATGAAACAAGCCTCCTTTCAATCGGACTTATTTGAAGATGGTCCATTCATTTTACAATCATAAACAGAGGCAGAAGGTTAACTAGGGGATGGCTCGGGGCATGCACGGCATTACAGACGGTGTTACTGTTTTGTAACACTATGCATTGTCGTCAATGTTGTTAAAAGAATCGGGGAACCAACCATCGCTTAGCAAAGGGTTATTTATAGTACATAAAGAAAGTATTATATCCAACTTAAAAAGTATCATGCACAAATGGCTGCTTGAATAAATGTACTGAATAAAGCGCCGATATCCTTCACTGTTTTTATATTCTTTTAATAGCATGAGAGTTTGAAATAATAACAACGAATATGATTTAATTAGAAAACAGTCATCAGCCGTTTATAGCAAAATAATCTTTCAAGAAGTGCCAATAGTCTATTACACAGGGACAATCATAGGAGGGATTTGCTTACTGAAAGTGGGGTGGGGGGGGGGGGAACTATGTAAGATACCGAAAATCACCATACAAAAGTTGTAAACTCGTAAACAGTGGGGGTAAAAGTGCACTCCTTGCTCCCCAAATCTCATTATCCCACCCACAAGGGTCTAGAAGAAATTCCTTCAAGGATCGTTGTTCTTTTCTTAAAGCGTTATTTGCGTCCCTTGATAGTCCGGGAGCATACCTATTAATAGGAACATTTATAACACACGAGAATATTGAAGTCATGCAGCCATATTGTTCAGATGTTATAATAAAATGTCATAGATTCTAATTTATGTACTTAAAATATCAAAATTTATTGTGTTGAAAAACATTTGAATTTTCAAAATGGCCGTTTCACGCCTAAAAGTCTAGCTCTATTGTCAATTTTATCTAATATTTCGAAAACGGCGTGTCAAAACGAACATATCAAATGGGAGTGGAAAAGTTGTAGCCATGACAGTAATGAATGTATTTTCAGAAGTTTTAAGTTTTCCCTAACAAAGATATTTTTCCCAGACGTATTTTGAATTTGAAAAATATAAAAATTGCATAAGGCTTTAACGTTAGGATAACAAAGGATTAAGGGAAATATCACATTAATAAAAATTAATAAATTAATCCCATTAATAGGCATGCTACCGGACTACCATAAGGCCGGTGCTTAATCTCGGTTTCCATTGCGCAATCGGATGACCAGATGACGCCAGTCGGGACGCCAGTCAGTGCATCGCAGCCTCGCAGGCTAATACCCTATGATTGCTGGCAGGCTGGTACTCATTTTACAGTTTTAAAGCTGAGTGGACTGGAGCAAGTAGCTAGAGTAAAGTTTCTTGCTGAAGGACACAAATACATGACTGTACAACGATCGCGACAGGAATCGAATCCGGTATAGCTTTCGTATACGGGCATGACTCCTTAACCCAGCAAACACAAAACGTCCAGTTTTGGTTAGGTTCTAAATTGATCTTTTACGTCTTCGTCTTAAGTTTTTAAAAATAATAAATACACATTAGAAAACGTCCATTAAACGTCTATAAAACGTTCTGGCTAGGTTCTAAGTTGGTATTTTACGTCTGTAATTGATATTTGAATGATAACCAGCAGTTTCAAGTCCGTTTTATACAGTTTAAATTTCCAAATACATATTCAAATAATAAAATTGTCCCATTGTAGAGAGACTTACTTATACAGTAATTACAGTTTAAATTTATCAAATACATATAGGCCTATGCAAATAATAAAATTGTCCCATTGTAGAGGGACTCACTTATACAGTTTTAATTTCTCAAATAACATATCCAAGAAATTAAGCTAGAATTTATTTTTACAGAAACTGTCCTTTGTTGTTCAACAAGAAAATAACACCCTCACATTTCAGTAGCCAGTTCCCTTAACGCCACAGCTCACATTTCAGTAGCCAGTTCCCTTAACGCCACAGCTCACATTTCAGTAGCCAGTTCCCTTAACGCCACAGCTCACATTTCAGTAGCCAGGTCCCTTAATGCCACAGCTCACAATTCAGTAGCCAGTTCCCTTAACTTCACAGCTCTGCTGGTACTAATTTCACAGCTGAGTGGACTGGAGCAATTCGACTAGAGTGCCTTGCTTAAAAACATAGTGCGGCACTCATTTTTCCCCACTAGCAAAGTTGTAGGAAGTATTCTGCACTAATTTTGTTTAATAATGGTCAAAATGGCTTAAAATTGGGAGAAAATAGCCGATGACCTTGTTTTGCTTTTCGTAAACTGTAGAAAGACAGATTATTGTTTTGCAGACTTCAAATATTACCAACGCAGACAAATGTCGGCAGTGATTTTGGAAAGAAAATAGCCATTAGAAAAGCGTGCATTATAATGTTATAGTTTGATATTAAAATGTTTACAATTAGGATCGAATTGGTTTTTAAATATTCTTTTGTTTGCAGCTGTCTTTCGAGTGTTCTGAGTATTCACTTTCAATTCAGAGAATAATTTGTCTCTTCTGTGTACGTTTAAGGGTAATTGTAAGATGCAAAGTGAGACAATGTAGAAAATATGCAGACAAATACTGAAAATCTAAGGGCTCCACTTGTTTACAAATTGTCCACCTGCAGAGTGACTCACTTTTACACCTAAAATTCCTCACACACTTACAGAGATAAACCTTGCACTTTTATTGATTTGATTACTGTCCACATCAAGCTGTTGATTGATTAATTGTATACAGTGTTTTACAGTGTATACAAAAATTGCACTGGTATACACAAAATATGACCCTAAAAGCGTCTATGTTGGATTAATTTGATATTATCCCCAAATAAGATGGATCTCTTCCATCTATCGCTTCTTGACGTCATTCGTACCTCCCTATATTTTTCATTGAAATGCCCATCACCTTTTCCTTCTCGAGATTGATTAATAATGCCTGTGTGTCATTCATCCCTCACCCACGCCCAATAAAACAAACAAAAAAAACATCTGCGCCAAAGCTTATGCACAAAAACTCCACCAATTATTACTGAGAATTGATAACGTAAAACTTCTTTAATTATTGTACTGTTGGCTACACTGAGTAACACTCAAAGTGTCTCAACTTCCCTAATCATTCTGGAAGCATTCCTATTAATAGGAACATTTATAACACATGAGATTATTGAAGTCATGCAGCCATATTGTTCAGATGTTGATATAAAATGTCATAGTTTATAATTGATGTACTTGGAATATCAAAAATCATTGTGTTGAAAAACATTTGAATTTTCAAAATGGCCGTTTCGCGCCTAAAAGCCCAGTAATAGGAACATTTATAACACGAGAATATTGAAGTCATGCAGCCATATAGTTCAGATGTTGCGATAAAATGTCATAGTTTTCTAATTTATGTACTTGAAATATTAAAAATCATTGTGTTGAAAAACATTTTTTAAATGGCCGTTTCGCGCCTAAAAGTCTAGCCCTATTGTCTATTTTATCTAATATTTCAAAAACGGCGTGGTGAACATATCAAATAGGAGTGGAAAAGTTGTAGCCATGACAGTAATGAATGTATTTTCAGAAATTTTAAGTTTCCCCTAACAAATCTATTTTTCCCAGACGTATCTTAAATTTGAAAAATGTAACATGCATAAGGCTCTAACGTTAGGATAGTAAAGGATCATTGGAAATTTCACAAAATGGCGGCTTCCATGTAGCAAAATATTCCCATTAATAGGAAAATTTATGTTCCCATTAATAGGCATGCTACCGGACTGCTAATAAACTCTTCAATGACATGCAACTTTGGTTACTGTTGGAGACGTCAATATGCTAATTTCTTGCCATCCAATGCAATTCAAAAGTCTATTTTTATTCAATGAAACAAGGAAAGGCTTCTCTACATTCCCAATTCCCATTGTTATGCAAATCACTAAATTAATATGTATTCATCAGCTCGGCACTAAAAGTCAAGAAAGAGCATTTTACATTTGACCACTAACTCACTTTTCATGATTATCCATCAAATTGTTTATGAGAAATCAGACAAAAAAATTCTTTATTATGTAAATTAGCTAATGAGTATGCACACAACCCCCTTCCCAATCATACCCGTTTTGAAGATACTTTAGACCTGAACTATACTGTGACAATGACTGTACATTATTCCTATCTCAATCTTAATCAATAAGCTCAGGTTAAACATTTTAATTAAAATCTATTGTTGTGCAATCACCTGATTAATATGCATTCATCAGCTCAGCACTAAGCATCTAGAAGAAGCATTTGATATTTGACCACTTACTCACTTTTCATGAGAAATCAGAACAAAATGTATTTTTCTTTATCATGCTAATTAGCTAATTAGTATGAACAAACAACCACGTCATCATGCTTATTTTGAAGATGCATTAAACCTTAACTCCTATGCAAAGGTTCATTAATGTAAATCATACCTATCCCAACCAATAACCTCAGGTTAACATTTTCATTAAAATCTATTGTTATGCAAATCACCAATTAATATGCATTCATCAGTTCGGCGCTAAAAGTCAAGAAGAGCATTCAACATTTGACCAATAAATCACTTTTTCATGGTTATCCATCATATTGTTTATGAGAAATCAGGATAAATTTATTTGTCTTTTATTATACAAGTTAGCTAAATAGTATGCTCACACACAACCTCCAAACTACGCTCATATGCCTAGTGCCTGGAAACTTGTCAAAGTTGTTCCTTTACTTAAAGAGGTGAAATTAATGAGTTGGGAAATTATCGCCCAATTTCTGTCTTGCCAATTGTTTCAAAAACTTTAGAAAGAGCTGTCCACATTCAAATTTATTGTTACCAATCTAAAAATAATTAATTCAACAAGTGTCAAGACCTGGTTATATACCAAATCACACATAAGAAACAATGCTTTTAGATCTTGGCAAAAGGACTTGCATAACCTTTTTCTTCTTCGTATCTTATTAGAAGAGCACAAAGTGTTGTTATAAAAGGTTTACATCTACACCACATGAAGTCAATGTAGGTGTTCCCCAAGGCGCCATCTTGGGTCCCCTATTTGTCTATGATATACCAAATATGATAAGCGAAGGTTCCTTAGCTTTTTACAGATGATACCACCTTTACTGTTACACAAAGTAGCATATCTGAGATAAATGAGAAGTTGAATAACTGTCATGTTATAAATAAATGGTTGAAAAACAACAATCTGGCATTAAATGTTGATAAAACCGTGAGATCAAGACGATTTCAACATGGCAAAGTAGTATAAGGAATCCTGATGATTTGTTGGTGTTTATTGATGGGTACATGTTGAGAACCTTGAAAGTACAAAATGTGTTGGGGTTCACATAGATGAATATTTAACTTACCATGATCATGTTGATTAAATTAGTCGTAAGGTTTCCAAAATGTTAGAACTTTTATGTAAAAATAAAAAGTTTTTATCATTTGAACAGCTTAAGAAAGTATGCAGGAGCTAAATTATACCACATTTCTTATATGCATCTACAGTATGGTTGGAACAATCTTCATTTGATATGCAAAAATTATCCACAACTGATGACGTGGGCGTAATCCTATAAAACTGATGATCAATCAATATACAACACACATATGGGATGGCAGTATTAGGAAATTAGGTTACACCCGTATTTTTTAATTATCCTATCTAACAGGTGACATGTACCGAAATGCAAAAATACTGAACTAGACTAGTGTTTTAGTCATAATAATTTAAAAAAAAAAAACAGCCAGTTTTAGAACTAAAAACAACCGAGGACGTCATCGGTTGTGTGCGTGTCATCGCTTTGAAGGAGGTGTGTAAACATACGAATGTCATCAGTTGGTGGGTCTAAATCCACCCACCCACACACGCGCACACACACACATAACATATTAGGCCTAGGGTAAGTTGTTGGTAAGGTAAGTTAGGTTGTTGGTATTCCCAGCATGTTTTGGAAAGATGTTTTAAACAATTAGACGGAAGTCCTCTCTATACATCATTTAAGTGCAAGAGTTCAGTGCAAGAGTTCGGTACATTTGGTACAATGATATTTTTATTGTATTTTTCAAGCTCCTCGTGTTTTACAAACATTTATATGAAATCGGTATTCGTTGTGTGACTTTACAAAGGAAGATGGAGTTTTTCATACGTGTAACGATTTCTGTGCAAAATATGGTGTACTTAATGATTTTTGTTTTTATTTTATCATATTTTGGATTGTTAAACTGCATTCGTAAAGTTACAAGCTCATTGTTTCCAGTACATTGTCTTCAAAAACTTCTGTATTATATACTTATGTATGAAAATGATTGTCGAACTCCATTTAAGCTACTTGTCTTTAAAGACAGGTTGTAAAAACAATTTAAATGATTTTCTCACAAAAGATTATTCGTATGATTGCATGGTAAAGTTAAATGTTACATGCTCATTAACCCAAAATATGTGGGAAAATTATATTAATTTGTGCCTGTTAAGGATACAAATTACAATGGATACAATTTAAAATGAATAACCGTATCCTCAGCTATAATGCTTTTTTTTCTCAAGAAGACTAACATATCAGATAATGACCTGTCCAGCTTTTGTAACAATAAGTGCGAATCTATTCAACATCTTTATTTCTGCCATGTTACTTTGCAATTTTGGAATAATTTTAAATATTTGATTGATCAAAAGAAAAATTTCGTTTAAGACATGAATGTCCAATCCATTTTATTTGGTATTCATTTTGATAAAGTATTTAATTGCATTCTTTTATTAGCTAAATATTTTCTTTACAAATGTAAATTTCTGTTAAGACTTCCGACTGTGAATGCGCTACTTTCGTTTATCAAAACGTATAACTGTTACACAAGTATCATGGCAGGCTGCACTCTTTTGACAATAAATGGCAAATATGGACTATTTTATTTATGAATACCGGTAATTCTTAAGCATAATCTGCACAATACTCAGATATATCTCTATACTAACTTTGCTTTAGTTTAACTGTGTTTGTTATATTGCATTACAGTTGGGAACATGACTTTGCTATATGACCGTTACTGCGATATTATTAATTTCTGAGGCCTTGACCCGGAAGTTCGAATTAAGCATTTCCGGGATTGTAAAACGATCACTCCAGAATGAATCCGGATAATTCAAATTGCTCTAACTTATGCAGTTTCAATGTTCGTCACTACAGTAGAAGATTAAATGACGTCCAAGACATTATATTTTGGGTCAAATCGGGATCTGAGCATTTTCAGTCTTGGTAAAATTCCCAAAATAAAGATTTTTTGTGGCCCATTTTGCGATGATCTTTGAAAAGGTAAGATTCGTCAACTATTTTCTGATCTTGAAAGTTACTTTTCTTCAGAGCAGACAACTTTTTATTAAGCTCATTATGCTTTTATAAAGTGAAATATTAGTGTTGTCAAATTTAAGCCACTTTTAAGTACTTTTAGTGGATGAAAATGCTCAGGAAAAATGCCAGTCCAAATTCTCACTTCTTAGACCTAATTTTCTTCCTAATGTGATAAGGTGTAGGTTTTCCGTAACACTAGATTGTTATTATGGCAATGCATTGAGACATGGGACGGAATTATGCAAAATAAGATTACTTTGGTTGTACGATTATTGACAGAGCTTACGGATATAAACAAATGATATTCTTGTTACCGTTATCCACATTTTGGGATTTGCTGGTACAAGATTTAGGCCTACCAAAGAAAGATCTGTTTATGCACCAAATACTTAAACTGCTAGGCCTAGTGACACTAGCAGTAGGCATATACTACTAGGTCTAACGTTAATACTAAGGCCTACTAGGGCCTACATTACTGTAGTATGACCCGAATTTGTTATCCACCTTGGCGAAATTGGACAAAATTGTTATGTAAAAAAAGGTCATTTTCATGATTGATGAGTACAGAGTAGGCATATGAAGATGCATGAGAGACATATAAGGCCTAGGCTAGGCCTAGAAGCATATTCCATTGATTACCTTACCGTCAGAAGTCAGACCAATAATTGAATAGTCCCTGCTTAGAAGTAAGATTAGACCAGTACTATTATGAGTCACCCCATAAAATAATTTGCGACATAAGGCCTACCGGCAGTTAACCACATCAATTATTACATAACAGAACTTCAGCAGACAAAAACTGATCCAAGCTAGTGAATGCTGGAAATGGCAGTTCCATAAATATAATATATAAAGCATACATTAACAGCCCGCATCATCCCCGTTGCCCTTAGTATTGATATTCTTACTAAAATCTTACCTTATGATTTATATTCTTATTTTTTTGAAATATAAGCATAAAAAATTGATAATATTTTTTTAAGTTCTAATATCAGTCATTCCTTTTGTGTAACATTCTTAAGAGCAACTGCAGATTTTAACACAATTTAGGAATTATAGTAGTATCGCCCTTTAGCAGTTTAGTTTGCGTGTCCCGAAGTATTATTTTTATTTTTATTTTTACCGTCTTCTCTGGTATGTCCTAACTAAAGTAACAGTTTAATATACTGTATTCCTACTAAGTTTGTTGGAGTAGTTATGGTCATACTCAGATAATTTCAGACTACTATGAAATATTTGATATGTCATCTTTGACATCAAAAACAAAACTTCTGTGTCAACTTCTGAAACTGTCATGCAAACGCAATGCAGGCTGCACAGTTACAAAATAGTATGAGCCCTAACATTGCATCGTGGTACTGCTAATGAATGTTGATTATTTGCTACTTTTTCGCAACTTATTTTTGTTGTCAAAAATGTGCCAATTTGCTTTTGGATCACAGATATAACACAAAAAACATAACATAAACCTGATATTGGTTTTGAACATAAGTTTGCAGTGCCTGACCATACATTGTATATTTACCTTACACAACGCCTTGATATAGCATGTTTATAGAAGTTTAACTAGTTTAAATTACAACAAAATGTTTGTTTGTTTTTTGTTTGTTCCAAAAACAATTTTATCAAAATTCTGGCATGTTGAAAAGTTAAACACCTAGGTCTGTAGGTAGAGCTGTTTTTCTGAGTTGATTCGAAGCATACTCTTTATCATTATCTGGCTCAAACCCCTGGCATTGCTGTTTCATAGCCCGCACTGTCCCTCCGATGGCTCGCCCACCCCCTGGGGGTCCGCTATGCCCCTCAGAAAAAATATAACAAGTACTATTATCTTTTATATATTTTTACTTAATAATCTTATTGAACCTCATAAATGAATACCTTACATGGATACAGAAGACAGAATGATAGCATAGAATACAATTGTCCTGTTTGGCTAATGACTGGTTCTCATCAATTAAAATAGTTACATTCAGAGGTATAATTATAGCTAAAATCACATAACTTCTTCACCAGAGGCTTGAGCCTTAAGAAGCCCCTGGACTACATGTCGAAAAGACGCAGCGACTCGCACTAACCCTAACCCTAACCCTAGTCTAGCACCCTGTCCCTTTTTAAATCAAGCTAGGGGTCTGTGGCTAGACCAGTATGGAGCATTAATGCATAAATAACTGTGTGTGTTGTTGTTTTTTTCTGAGTGAGGAACAAGCTACAGTACTATACACTATTTTGATGTTCTTGTTGTCAGTCTTGTTAATTTCAGAACTGATATCATTTGAAACTTTTTATGCTTGTTGTTCTACATTGCAGATTTGTGATTATATCATGCTTTCACAGACCCCATAAAACAATCTTATAGTATATGTGGATCTGAAAAACTTATTATTTTTCTTCAGCAATACTGAGATAGACAACAAATTTAGTTAACTCAGTTGATTTTCAGTTTGGCTCCTTATATACAGTATACCGTATACAAAGCAGTGTACTGTTGACAGGACTTTACAGTAACATTATGTACTGTTTTCAAAAATCTTGTCATTACAGTTCATTTATTCTGTCATATTGTTTTTGTAGATTGAAAAGAGTATAAATTGGGTGCAGTACGGTCCCATATGGAGTGTTGCTCTCTTTTATAGTTCTGCTATTATATTGCAGCCATTTTCTTACCTTCATTCATAAGAAAGCTCATGCATGTTGCTTCAAGGCCCCTATACGGTATATCTAGAAATAACAAATAATATTTATTTTAGAACAGTGTATATTAGGGGAAAGAGATTTCAGATTTTGAATATAAATCCTGACTTTTGAAGCCCACAATGTAAGAGGGGTCAATGTTTACATTGTTAAAATGCTGTTTTGTCTACTTGAAATTACTCTTTGTGCTACTTGCAAAAATATTTGAATTATTGCTCCAACACTGAAAGAGCTCAAAACTTCAATTAAAAAACACATTTGGGCAAAAAATGTGTGTAGCAAAACCGAAATGATTTGTATAGTAAGCCATTACAATTTTGTTTTACCTCACATGTTATATTTTTATTCATAATCTACAGTATCATTTGATGTTAATTTTTTTCCAAGTATCCCTCACTTGTTTGAGAGGAAAGTACTGCAGCATCACATTGTCTTGATATTAAGTTATACCTTTTACTTTACCTCAAAGATTGCGGCAGAGCAACAGAGAAATCAAATAAGTACTATATTTCTAAAAGAAAAAATGTGCTTAAAGAAGTGCAGTATCAGGGCTAGATTCTGTATTTACCCATCAATCATTTAGCTTGCATGGAAGCTGCAGCAATACCAACCGAAGAAGAATGTTGTGACTGACAGTGATACAGCATCGAATGATGTCTCCATCCATCCTGTTTTTTTACAGCATACTTCATACATGATAAAATGAAATAAGTGTTTATACTATATGTTGAATATTGTTTCATGAGATGATTCTTTCATATTACATCTTTCTTTGTTTTACCTGCAGTAATGAATTGGATCAGTACAAGTTGATATTGGAGCAGTGTAAGACATGAATAAGGGTACCACAATATATATTTGCATCAACAGAAAAGATAAACAAGATGCAGATGGTTTAATGTCTTACAGTCTTATGCAAACTATCATTATTGGTCCTTTAGAAAACTCAACTTAGAAAATGTAAAGTGTCATGTAACTTGTTAATGGTAAATAATAACCATCTTTAGCAATAATGTTATCATTATAAAACAATAATTAATTTGTATAGTGCTAAATCGTGTTAAGCATTCTTATGCACTGTACAAAGAGAAATGATGTGGAGGAGCAGGAAAATAAGTTGAACTTTTTAAGGATTCTTTCAGCATATATTGAAGAGAATTTTTGTCCATTTTCTGACACCAGGTTGAGGCATTGATAGATTTGTTGATATCTAATAGTCTTTTATTTGTAGTACTTCAAAGACACATTCTTCGAAAAGTTGTCATAAAAGACTAGTGACATCTAGAACATTTTCATTACAGTTTGGTACAAGACAATATTGACAAGGAAGTCTAGTTAAAAAAGCATATTAAGTTTCAGACACAGCAAATCAAAAATTGAGCTTTATTAGGGTATGTATAATATGTGATGTAATGCAGTAAGATATAAAATATTTTCATAAGTGTAATATATTGTCTTTTTCTTCTATTGACTGAGAGAATTTATTTTTCGCTGTGGGATATGACAAAGAAAAAATGCTAGTTGTTCTCTTTGAAACTATTGTAGATTACAATTTCGAAGAAGAAAAAACAGGAAATGAAGGGCAGTTCCACTCACGAGACAACCAACACTTTGCATTTGTGTGAATATTTATTTGTTGTGTTATTTCACAAAGCTTTAAAATACTCAATTTAAAACTAAATTTAATTACATCTTTAATTGATGCCTGGTCCTTCAAGGCAAACATATAAAGCTTGCTTAGATGTAAAGTGAAATATACCTGTATGGTCCAAACCAAAGCTTAAAAGTTTACGAATGGGTAGGTAAAAAGCTTTATGTAATTTGTTATAATTCCTTCATAAATTTCAGTCCTTGAAAATGAGGACAAAGTCTATTTCTGCTAGATTATGGTTAAGGATATGGTCAACACTTAAAAACGTTTGGTTAAAATTCCTTCCCATTTAATGAATTTAAAAACAAAAGAAAGGGGTTACATAAGGAAGTAGGAATTTCTGCCCACTCATACATCAGAAGAGGAACATAAAGAGGAAGAAAAAGTTGCATATTTTGGCCTGAAAATTCAAAATGCTTTAAAATGGTCAATTTGTATCCGATTTGGATATTTTTTTTTTGCTATTTTCTATGGATTTTAAAGCAATTTAGCATAAGTTACTGCTACACATCCATATATCTTTAAAGAAGCACTTATACATATGAAGGGTTTAATGCATTGCCTATTTGTGATGAAGTTGAAACCAGACTTACATTTGAACCAAAAAAGATAAATAAATTGTACTATCAAATAAAGTATTTTCTTTGACTTTTCTTAAGTGTTATGTGAATGTTTGTTTTTGTGTACCATTTATCCCCTAATTATTTATCTATAAATTCATCTGCCTCAAACAAGGATAGACATACCAGTTTTGTATATATTTTGTGTTTTAAGTTACTGTAGATCTGATGGAGCCACTTTTTTTAATTGAAATAGCAGACAAGCTTATTGTAACAGACCTACAAGGTATACATGAATGTTTGCATTCGCAAAGTAATGTGTTGTGTAACACTAAACCAATCCAAAAATGTATTCGTTCATTTTTGTCAGAAACAAGGATGGAAAGTATAAAAGTAATATTGAAAAGATTTTCTATGCAATCTGACAGCCCAGAGAAAAGTTATGACCAATTTTGAAATGCTTATTCTTGAAACGATTTAATAGATAATGGGAAAAGAGTAATGCACCATCAGTTGTAAAATTTAATTGGATTTGGAAAAACAAAAGTGCTACAATGATTTCATTGAAAAGTGTGAGGCAGATTTTCCAGGGGGAAGGAAAACCACATTGTGTTAATAGTTACTTTTCATTCAAATATTGATGTATGTCTGTTACAGAGGTACATTTTCCTTTTAAAATGAAAAATTGCTATCATAATCTTAGTTTAGATATGCTCATTGGGTGAGGACTCTCTAGTACTGTGGCGATGCCACGTTTGCTTATTTATTGGGTTATACACTCATGTGAAGCCTTAGATAAGACTGTATTAAACATTCAGCCCTTTTCTGTAAACGGTTCATTCACACAGAATAGGGTTGGAATTCGGTGAATAGAAAATTTGCAGTGACCTAAAGTAAGTCGATTTCTCTTTGGAAACTTGGAAGCACCTTGGATCATTCAGATTATCTTCAAGCACATCCAGATGAAAACAGTATCACAACATTGTCAGATTGACACTTAGTGACAAGGAGACCCGACATAGCCCTCTGACTATATCACTTATACGCCTTATAGTCACTGATTTCCCTATCATTTACTCATCTCGGGCCTTTCCCATGATTGTTTGCGATAGGTTGCCCCAGCCCTCTTAATAGTGCTTTAATATTATAAGTTGTCCGAGCTCCCGTGGTGGGGACTGCTCCTCAGCGGTGTTATGTATACCCCTTACGTGCAATTATTTATGATCTTCTATTAGTCAAGAGTTTTATTCTCCAATGGATTGCTTAGTGACAGTGCCCTTCATGTCCCACCCTATCCACTCCCAACTGACAGTTTGCCCCACATTGCACAGAAGAAGAACCATTTAAACTCATGACAGATGGACAGACTTATTTAAATCTGGAATGTTAATTAAACCAAGTCTGGAGTTCCATGTTACACACGTGAGTTATAAAAGTTTCAGAGGTAAACATTCCTACCAGGTGTGTAACAACATGGTTGGTAAGGAGCAGAGCCGTAATTATATGGGGGTTAGGGTGCCTCCCCCTACCCCCAAAACAAAATGGGACGCCAGTTGGAAAATTAACATGGCAGTTGGAAATCCAACTGTTCCTCTTCGGGGGACCCTCATAAATCCACCCAGTTGGGAAACTGATGCCTCAACCCCCCCCCCCCCCGCCCTCCACCATCATCATTCAGAAGATCCTGAGCTCAATCAGAATACCACAGCGACGTTCTTGGTAAGGAGACACAAGTGACTTGGATATAAAAGTGCCAGCATATCAGGTCTGTGCTTCTATTCCCAGGGTTTCTAACCAATGAGGTACAAGTTTTAATGGGTAAAGCTCCATCCTATGCCAGTGCGATTGAAGTGTTTGCGTACATCTCAACGTAAATGTAAGCGGCTCAAGCAATGCCATATTGCGAATACTTGGACAAAGACCCCGAACACAATACCCCCCATGGACGATAGCTGCACCACTGATTGTGGTGTAGCCAGTATTTTAAAAGTGAGGGGTCTAAGACCCCCTCCAAAAACAAGTGTTCAAATTTAGCCCAATTTTGAAAAGCGAAATATATATAAACAACAAAGATTATCCTAATTTTTAAAAAATTCCTGTAAACCCCCTCCTCCTTCATTCCGTGACTACATCACTGACTACAGAGCATGTTTAAGTCCCATGCTATGTATATGAGAATAGCTGCAAATTCACATTTTTTCAACTTATTTTGGGAGCCTGCTCCTTCACCTGTTCACAGTGATGTGTTCTAAACAATTCAACAAGGGGGTTCCCATTAAGCAGTGATGACCTACTTGGGGTCTAGGGCCAATAAGGGGGGCATGATACAAAATCTCAACTTTTGCCACAAAATACCAAAAACGTAATAGATAAACAACTCATTTTCCAGACAAAATATGAAAACTCGGAGCCCCTTTCACTAAATTTCATAAAATTGTGTTGGATTGTTGGCTGATAGGAATACAGTATTTAAAAATGTCCAAATTTGTAATACAAGTTACTTCATATTATTAAATGAGGTAAATTGGGTCCGTAAAATACTTATGGGGCCTACTTATCTATCTAAACTTGACAGTTATACAAACTGGGGGGTATCTAGTTTTTCAAACGCTAAAGCTGATATGACGGGCAGACGGGTAGTCTCGAAATTAGGTATGAAATTACTCTTATAAATCACAAAATAAACTCTTTCTCTTGATATACAATCGAATCTAAGAGTATTTTGTAAACGCTCGAGCGTTTATTTCCCAATAACATCAGTTGTTCTTGAGAGGCAGGAGCGCTGTAGATCGACTATTGGTGTTGTACATCCGTTTTACGGACATACACTCAATGCGCATACCTAATAATCATGGCGTCCAATTCAAGCCGACAGCGGGTCTAATCGAATTGTGATAGAACTTTTCTTAGGCTCTTGGTTTGTGATTTGTCCTAAGATTAATTTGGAATTTTTTTTTCATAGCTTAAACAACAAGTTGTTTTTTTCGTAATTTTCATCCTTTTTTGTATCGGTCGGTTGTCAATCTTATCACAATATTCTATCTTTCGTAGGCTGTTGTACGAAAAGTAGTGCTCGCATTGTGACATAAAACGATCTCGTTTATTCTTAAAAGTCGTATCTTTTATCGTGTATCCATGCGATAAATATGTGTTCATCGGTTTTAGAGCAAATAGCCCTGATCTAGAACAGAGATTAAATGGAAATTTATCACTTAAATTCAAATTGATTGTCACGTGATTTTGATTAAAGTTTTTGGGTCAATCGAGGTCATGTTTCCGACTGATTACGCCATGAGAAAAAATTAAGTTTTGAACAAAACAAAAGTTATGGAAACTTCCTTGTATGGGGCCCCGTTTTCCCCCTACTTCTCCTTTACGCAACCGGTGCACTATTGGGGATTACATGAAACACAGCAACCCAAAATTGTTCCAGTGCCTATGTAACAGGAAATACTGTCCCCCGTAAATTCTGTTCAGCCGGACCAAATTTCCTAGGAAATTCGGTCCCCCAATTCGACGGTGGCCCATTACGGCCATCGATATAAAATATCGATGGCCGTAATGAGCCACTGTCGAATTGGGGGACCGACTGTGAATGCGCTACTTTCGTTTATCAAAACGTATTACTGTATACACAAGTATCATGGCAGGCTGCACTCTTTTGACATTAAATGGCAAATATGGACTATTCTGTTTATGAATACCGGTAATTCTTAAGCATAATCTGCACAATACTCAGATATAACTATACTAACTTTGCTTTAGTTTGACTGTGTTTGTCATATTGTATTACGCCATGAAAACAAAATTAAGTTTTGAACAAAACAAAAGTTATGGAAACTCCCTTGTATGGGGCCTTGTTCTCCCCCTACCTCTCCTTTACGCAACCGGTGCACTATGGGGGATTGCATGCAACACAGCAACTTAAAATTGTTCCAGTGCCGATGTAACAGGAAATACTGTCCCCCGTAAATTCTGTCCGGCCGGACTGAATTTCCTAGGAAATTCGGTCCCTAAATTCGATGGTGGCTCAATACGGCCATCGATATTTTTATTTAACTTTTTCCGAGTATTGTTTTGACTTCGACTTCTGTAGTGTTCGAAGAACCACCTAGACAGCTAGAATGGTAGGCCTAACTGAACACCTTTATGGAAGGGAGTAGGAATAATACAATTAAAAAAAAAGCCAGAGGAAAAGGTTAATTAGAAGTATAGGAGAGGGAAAGAGAACATTAGTTCATGTCTTTTGAAGTTGCTATGCGGCTAGGAGCAGATGTTGTTCCATACTGTGGTAACTGAATGGAAAAAGAAATATCTAAAGTGTTATTCATGAGTGAATACTTTTTGAGGTTGATATTATGTTTCTTCTAAGTGCAAGTGTGGGTGGGAGCTAAATAGGGAGTAACTTGAATTCTAATAATCTTTTAAATCATCAGTCATTAGAATTTGCTATGTAGGGCTTGAAGGTTCTGAAATTTGTTGGTCGATGATAATTTGTCCCCAGTCATAGTAGGTGCAGATGAAAAGAATGGCTCGCTTTTGGACGTTTTTTATTAGACAATGTATAACAAAATAACGGTTTCCAGAAAATGGAAGTATATACTCAAGTAAGGAGCGAACACATTAGGTGTAAGCAGGGGCGGATCCAGCAAGAGTGGGTTACATGATGCTTTTTCTTTTTTAGAAAATTGCACTGGTAACTTAAGTTTCTATCAAAAGTTACAGCTAATCAAGAATTAGTTTTCGGTAAATTGCCTTCATTATTGAGAATTCTCTTTGAATTTCGGAATTTTTTTCAAGTTTAAGCAATTTCCTCCTTTTTAGGGATATTACTTCCAATTTTTACCAAACAATTCTATTGATTTTACCTTTCTTCAATTTTTGGGAAATTTCCTTCATTTGCGGGAAGTTGCCTTTATTTTTGGGCAATTGTCTATGATTTTTGGGAAATTTCTGGATATTTTTGGAAAATTTCTGGATATTTTTCGGAAAGTTTTTCTTTCAATTTTACTTTAAAATGCTAATGATTTTACCTGTTCCATGTAATCGGGAAATCTTCAATTTTCGGGAAATTTTATTCGTTTTCGGGAAGTTGCCTTTATTTTTGGGCAATTTTCTATAATTTTCGAGAAATTTCTTCAACTTTTGGGAAAATACTGGATATCATTATAAATTTTCGGGAAAGTTCTTATTTTTTAAGAAGATTTTCCTTTAATTTTACCAAAATTTCTGATGATTTAACCTTCAATTTGACTAGATTTTCCTTCAATTTTACTATTTCTTTAATGTCATGTTAATCTGTTGATGATAATAATTTAAATAATTTCCCAATTTTGCCTCTGACTGGGAAGATAGCATGCAACCTTGAAGGTGAACCGCCTCAGGGGCAGTTTGCTTCGCTTCATACGCCTCTGTCCTCTTTGTACTTCACTTATGTTCCAGTGATGATGACAAAACTGTCTATAAAACACGTTATTAAACATCATATGGTTTGGTTTAATTTGCCCCCTTCCACCCCCTCCTGAGATAAATATTTACCTGGCTCCGCCCCTGAGTGTAATTTTAAGAGGAGTGGGCTCAGTGAAGAATCCTATGAACTATGCATCTTTAGAGTTTTTGTACCTTTGATGACCATATTAGCAATGTAAAAGTTTCAAGTTAGATATGGGTTATGCCATAGACGTATAAGTATTTTCAGGATGTGGCATTGTCAAAGGGGTGGTTTCCTTCGAGATATTTATGAGAAATGTCTTTTACGGGTAATACTGAAAACTGCACATTTACTAGGGTAGCTCAGTCAGCTGAGCGTACGACTGACATGCTGCAGGTTTAAGGTTCGTGTCCAAAGGCAATTTAACCAGTATTTTTTCCACAGATATGCAGAATAATATACGCTGACATCGAGCGTAGGGGTATGTCTTCTGCATTAAACCTTCTTCCGAACTTTGGGAAAAGCGTCCAATGGTTGAGTGACGCTCACCCTTCTTCGGAGGGGACGTAAAGTTGTCGGTGCCGATGGTAGGAGTTTCACCCGTGCCTCAACACTTCTCGAAAAGAGCAGGGTGTTCCGGTGTTCATCCACTTTCCATTCTGGCAAATTCATCGGGTACACACTGAAAACAAGTAAATGTGACTTGTGTGTGCTTTCCCTGACATATTTCTAAACAGCTGAAGCAGGGGTATAAATGCCATTCACCAGTTGTGGGATCAATTGAGAACAATTTTAATGTCGTTTTAAAGAGTGGCGGCGCCAGGACTTTGGTAAGGGGCAAAAGCTTCTAAATTGGACAAAATATGTCCTTTTACAAAATTTTCTGTGCGGAGTGGGGGAAAAGGGATCTCGTGCCCCCGCCCCCGGTAGCGCTACCACTGGTTTTAAAGTGGGGAGCAATCAAAAAGGAGAATATATTGTTCGATGGCGGATGCAATCATCATCATAGGACGAATGGTGCTGGTAATTCAATCAGACAGTGAAAAATGTCTTTAATAAAACAGTGGAAAAGTAGGCAGAAATTTGGAGTTTAATTTTCGTGCAAAACATTTCCTGCTAGGGGGGAGGGGGGGGGGGCAAGAGAAAAACAGTTCTGTCACTTACCATACAGGAAACATTATCTCACATCAAACATATCAAATAAATTTTCCACTTGCAGATATTTTGTAGGGGAATAGCTAATTATAACGTTGCTTTCATATGGCCCAGCCCATACCATATCCCCAACACATACAACCTTGGTTTGTTCATATGACATGGATATGTTTACTCTCAAAGAAGCAAAAGGGCGCAATTATCCTTCTTTACATTTTCCCCTCTCTTGCCCCTATGAAATTTCTCCTTTCCACATCCTCTACTGCTCTTCCCTATCAATGTCACCGCCACCAAAAAATATTCGATTAATTTTTTAAACTAACACTTCATATTCAGTCTATTCATATTAGCAAGTTCTGTACATAATTTCCTGTTACACCGGCGGGTTGAAAATCTTGCCACTTTTTCACATTTAGCGAGTCACGCGACAATCTCTTTCCATGAGATATTATGGTCCCCATGAAGTTAAGACAGACATCATTCCTAAAAATTTAATTGGAAACGATTTTAAAAGTGTGCGTAATTAATTGTAACCCTTTCTTTGGTCATTCCTGGCTCACCAGTGGCGGCGCTATACGGGCGGCATGGGGCATTTGCCCACACAAGATCGCTTTGCCCGCCCACTTTCCCCAGAAAATTTTGTAAAGTGACATATTTTGCACGATTTATAAGTTTTTGCCCCCATCAGACAAATTTGCCCCTCTCTTGCCGCCCATGACTAAAATCCTCGCATCGCCACTGAGCTCACCTCACCTCATTACCTCCCCCTGTCCACTCAAGCAACGCCCAATCTGCGGCGACGGAAAGCTTTCAAAATTAGTGGGAGTGGGGAAAACCAAACTTTCTGGAAAGTGGGATGGTCTTGGTCCCGTAACAACCCCGCCTTCGGCGCCACTTGCCCTGATCTAATAGACAGATAGAGTAGACATAATTATATACTTGCCTCAATAAAACCAAAATGAAAATGAAAATCTTGTCTTTTATTAACAAAAATAAAGAAAGTGGCTAGATTTGAGAAAAAGTAAAATTATTTCTGAGTAAATTGGCATTTATACGCTCCGTGACCACATCCAATTATAAAACCAGACAGATTCAAGAGGTCGAATAATATAATTAAGAAAATCGGACATTCTTGCGGTGAATGTCGCAAAAAAAAGGATTTACATCGTTTGGAAATGGCGGAAAGATGATTAGATAAAATTTCTTTATACAGACAGACAGGAAAAGCCAGACAGGAGCATGACGTAGATGGTTTCTGCAGCAATTAATCAGCATTTACCAAACCGTGAAAAGAAGCGGTGCTTTCCAGAAGAAAAAAAAAGAAATTCAAAAAGATTTATATCACTAGGAATCAGCACGCTGACAAAGCAGCTATATTATGCTGCTTTCCGGAGGGCACAATTGTGTAATGTACTACGGTAAATAAAATGTCTGTTGATGTACAAATAATGGCATTATCAATTATGTCATATTCTATTTGATAAATATGCACAATATACAAATTGAACTTTACCTCATACTTTGCATAATTAATCAAACTGTTGAAGTACCCAATAATGCGGGTAAATATTACTTCAAGCAAAGAGCTCTTTGCTTCAAGCATGGTGGTGCGATAGCAACTTTGCTAAAGCCATGCATTTAAAGTACAGTAAATTACATTGTGATTATTCAATCAATAAATACCGCCGGCGGGCCACATGTGCCGCTGGGCAAAAGCTAACCTTGCCACCAGCGGGTCGCCGTCTTTGCCGCTAGCGATCCGCCGTTGGGCCGCCGGCGGCTTGCGCACTAAGAATAGTTGGACTTAAAAGGATGAGAAGTATATGTTTATAGGTGCATCCCCGTAATTATCTTTCACGGAGTGAATGTGAAGCGGGAGGGTGAGGAAGGGGGAGGGGTGGGACGGGGATCAACAGGATCATCATTTTCTTCCACGAAGTGTGGAGAAACTCTTTTCAAAAACTATGTATTGGTTCCACTTGGAAAGTATACAATACGTCCCATAAGACTTATACGTCCATAGGTGTAGTAACGTAGGGGGAAGGGGGAGTGGGGAGAGGAGGGGGAGAGGAGGGGGTATGGGTAGCACGTACCCCCCATAGCATGTATGGGTACGTGCTACCCCCCCGACTATTCTGAAAAATGACAAAAGTGCCCCTACTGAAAAAAAATGCCCTTCGATTACTGCCAAGGTACAAGATCTGGTAGAGTGTACGTACAATTAAAAAAATATATTACAAAGTGTGGCTTTCAAAATGAAATACCCCTTAATTACTGACCCAATAGTAGAAAACTGGCAATGTGTGTCAGTCCCACGTTATGTGGAATGTGTTCCCATTGGAAAAGTGTCTCCTTTCTAGAAATAAAGTGTTCCCTTTACTTTACTTTATTATCTACAAACAGGGGGCGAACATAATGACTTGGGAAGTGCCCCTAAGAGGACGTGCCCCCACTTTTCAAAAGCTTCCTACACCGTATATCACTGCTTACGACTATTAATGCAATCAATTGTATATACACATCTGTCAAATACCTGTGCATATACTGTACGCAAATTAAAATCCAAGGAAAACGCTTTTTTTTATGCATTTTATAAAGTCAGATTCAAAATAAATTGCTTCTCTTGGAAAACACTATGCTGTTCTGCGTATTAGCTTCTTCTTTCCTTTTTTTCTTTTTCTGAAGGTATACTCTTCTATCGGTCTACGAAATATTTATTCAAATGATATACAAGACGCCTATTAAAAATCAGATTTCTTGTTGATATCCGTCTTATTTAATCGGCAATATTTAAAGTGTGTTTCAATTACATGTACAAATTGGTGAATTGCATAAATTGTATAACAAATCTCTGGTCAGAGTGTTGCGTAGGCTATTGTAAGAGGCAAAACATGATTTAAAAGAAGATTTTTACTTTATTTTGAAACTTCTGCTTGAAAGTGGGAACACAGCACGTCCCCTAATATCTATCCGCGGAATTTACGACTCTGAATGCAATCAGTTGTATTGACGCGTGTCTGTCGGGTTCATATACTGTAGGCTACGCAAATCCAAATCCAAAGAAAACGTTTGTTTCTTTTATGCATTTTTTAGCTCAGATTCAGAATAAATTGCTTCTCTTGGAAAACATTATGCTGTTCTACAATTTAAGTTTTTCATTTTTTCTTTTTCGGAAAGTATACTCTTATACAATGGGTCTACAATATATTTATTTCAATTATCTACCCTGTGTAATTCAAATTCCTTGTCTAATTGATACATCAATATTTGAAGTGTGTTATAATTAGATTGGTGAATTGCATAAATTATCTATAACAAACCTCTGATCAGGGAGTAATGTATTTTGCACATTGTTCGAGGCGGCAAAACATGATTTTTTCCCAAAGCTTTTTGCTTATTAAAACAAAAAATCCGTTTGAAAGTGGGGGCACGGGATGTCCTTTAGAGCTAGAATCCAAGAAGTATGTCCAGTATGGCCAAAAGTGTCGGAAGGATTTAGGGGCAGAAACTAGAGGGAGGGGGGGGGGGGCAGACAATCAAGTGAGTGCACTTGTTGACACTAACTGGGGCATTTTTCAGTTTTAACAAGGGGCACTTTTGTCAGTTTTTTGAAAAGTGGGGGCACTTGCCCCCTGGCCCCGATTTTTACACATATGGTTTGAGTATAGGCGGAATTTGGGGAGCAAGGCACAACTTGCCCCACCCCCACTTTTTTCGAAGTGTATACCCCCCCCACACACACACTTTTAACTGTTCCTACCACTTTCGGTAAGCAAATCCCGTTTATGGGTTTGAGATTGGGGAGCCTGCATGACCAATATTGGTAATTTCCCACCGGGCGAATAGATAAAAGGCCTACTTTTGAAAATCATTACTTAGAAAATTATTTTGGGCCATGCCCTCATCCCACCACGGCCCTCGGTGTCGGTGTCCTCGGTGTCGGGGCCCTCGGTGTCGGGCCCTCGGTGTAGGGGCCCTCGGTGTCGGGGCCCTCGGTTTCGGGCCTGCGGTCTCGGGGCTCTCGGTTTCGGGACCCTCGGTTTCGGGGCCTTCGGTGTCGGGGCCCTCGGTGTCGGGTCCTCGGTGTCGGGGCCCTCGGTGTCGGGACCCTCGGTGTATGGGCCCTCGGTGTCGGGCCCTCGGTGTCGGGGCTCCTGGTAAATGACATGCTTTAATTGTGTAAAATAGATACTAAATGTATGTTACAACTTCTATGTAGTATGTAGGATTTGTGAATGAGTGAATTTCTATTTTTTCAAGCTTCAAGAATGACTAAAATAATTTCATATCACTTTCAAAATGGCACCTCCTGCCCCGGTCCGCCCTCAACGTTAAAAATAGCACCTCCTGCCTCCGTCCGCCCCTAACTTTCAAAAGGGGACCTCCTGTCCTTTTCGCTCCTCTTACCCTAGGGGGCGGTGGCCCTTGTCCCGTGGTTCCGACGTCGTTGAGTATGAATCTGCAATCAATTGTTTATTTCACTTCTCGGTCAGTGGACTTTCAATTACCTGTGCATATGCTGAGTATGCAAATTTGAATCCGAGGAAATGTTTTTATTTCATGCATTTTTAGATCAGATTTAGAATAGTATCATGTGAAAATCATCAACACATTAGGAATATGGACGTGAAGAGGTAACATTGGATAAATTACTTTGACAGTTCATTTCATACCGCCGATCGAGGGACTCAATAAGTCCCCGATCAGGAGACTCAAGCATGCGCACTGAGCTTAAAGTGATATATGGAAGCCGTCATTTTTATGGTGAAGTTTAAGTCATAGACGCTTATCAGTCGTTTCGTAGAAGATTTGTAACAAAGGTTGCTTTCTTCATCTTCAATTTCGTAAAAGTAAAACAACTTCGTTAGTTTCACGCAGTTATAGCTAAATAATTTTTACAAATCCCCAACTTATTTCTCATAATTTCAGAAAATCTTGTTAAAGCGCAACTGCCAAACGGTAACACATAATAAGAATTCATCACTTTTCTTCAATTTTCTCACAAACCGCACGGTGAATTTTAAAAGCGCACGGTGAAAACGTAATTCCTATGCCATTATTTCAAATCGTCAAGAAAAATTTGAACCCTTTAGTGGTTGAATTCCCCGAGCTTTGATTGCTATGTTATTTCTAAACAAACTTTGAATTTAGATAGATTCATTGTGGGATACTTCTGTAAAGAATCCCTGATCGGGAGAACAAAACTGTTCTTCCGATCGGGGGTACGAACCGGACTGTTTAATATCTATTAAAAACCATTATAGCAGTAAAATAATTAATACTCTTAATTCGTTTTTAATTCTCAGGCAACATTTTATGCAAATTTTGTGATGAATTACAAGGCGATCTTGGACAGTCCGATCCACGCTCCCGGTCGGGAGATCTCCTGATTTGGAGATCTAGATATGCGCAGTCGCCAAAATTTTAAAAGGTCAGACATAAAATGTTTTGTTGCTTTTCAAATTATGTTAATCTTAAACTTTATATAGTTTTAATAAAATTGCAGCCTTTAAAAGTATTGAAATTAATATTTTTGGAACTTAGTATTCTTTCTTGTATAATTTGAACTTTGTCTGGTGAATAAAATGTAAAAATCTACTCGTCAGAGACTATTGAAATAAAGATTCAAAGATAACTTTAAAACTCCCGGGTGAAAGGCACATTTGCGCTTGTAAAATTGGAGAAAATGGAAAAGTGCAGAAGTGCTGTGATGACAACATTATGATAAATTAGTCTCAGACCAACAATCTCTTTTACGCAGACAAGAAAAATCTTTAAAATCAAATAATCTATTAAAAAAGATATGAACTTGCTTTTTTCACCAATCAGTTTCTTTTATTGTATTCTAATCAAATAAATTTAAATGAAATTACTTTGAAATATTCCTTTAAGAATCTCCTGACAATTCCAACCATTGGAAATTACAAAATAGAATATTCTTTTACTTTCAAGAATAAGTTCAGTGGTCAAGCAAATCTATCGTATATAAACAAGGACTTTAAAGGAAACAAAATAGTGAAGAAACCATTCAAAAAAATTATTCCGTTAATGAGATATAAAAGTTTAAAGTTTGGTATAATTTGTGTAGAAACGACCGAAATCAGACTAGTTGTGATGTCATAACCTCAGAATCCTCAAAGTCGATATGAATTCTATCATATTTTGTTCTGGGATTTTGAGGCTTAAAAACCATGGGATATGTCAGAAAAGTAGTAAAACTAAATCTAGTAAGGGTATTCATAATATACCATCTGAAGAAAGTTCGAGGAAAAATCAATTGAATAGTAACAAAATTCAATAAACTTTCTTTAAAATGCATTAACAATTGCTAAGAATGTGAGGATGAGGACACCAACTTTCCATAGTAGGCTCACAATACCAATCATTTCCACACAGATAAGACAGAGCTTCAAACTTGAATATCTCCTTAACGGAATAAGATATTTGAATGCTTTCTTCACCATTTTGTTTCTTTTGAAGTCCTCTTTCATATAAGATGGACATGCTTGACCACTGAACTTATCTTTTAAAGAATGATAGGTCTTGATGACATTATTTTTAATCTGATTAAGGTCATTCTATAAAGATCATGAACTTTAAACTTTCAGTATAATAATGTTTGTGAACCAAGTTCAATAACTTTTTCTACGAATGAGATTTCATGGGAATATTTCTTTAAACACTAGTGAAGTTTGAGGATATTTCAATATGTAAACATTTTGATTAAAAGAGTTGAAAAAAATTCTTATCCATTTTGGTTCAATCTGTTAAAGTCTTTTTTCATAGAAAATTTACTTAAACACTGAGCTAATCTGTCAATAAGTTAAAAATGATAGAAGTTTATTAACCCTTTTAACGTTTGGGTTAGCAAACAACAAACACGAAGTAGGCGATATGTTATTGTGTTTTTGCTTTTAAAAAGTCAACAGAATATGAGTTGCTTTAATCAAACGATGTAACTTAGTACGGCAAATTACTTAATAACTAGCAAAATAACTATGATTTACCATCTGGGGAATTTTGAAAATAATCAATTAGTACAAAAAAGGTACATCAATTTTCTTTTAAAAAACATTGACCATTGTCGAAAAAGTGAGAAAATGAGGACAACCTACCAGAGTAAACTTTCCACACCAGTCAATTTGATAATTGAGACTTATCTCTCAAACGGAACAAGATGTTGAAGTTTTGTGTGAAAATGAAATAAACACGACTTGCAGTTTTGTTCTAATCGACAACTTGAATAATTGTGAAATCGTTTGGTTAAAGCTTGACAGCTAAAGCTAAAGGTAACACCAAAAGATCAATGCTTATTTGAGGTCTCTGAATTTGTGCGAAAAAGACAATTTGCGAATAACACCAGATGCTTATTCCTTTGGCTGCTTAAGCCTGGATAAACCTCAAGATATGCCTTTGCCGATTGCTTTGAAATTGACACACAGGGACGTAGGACGAGTCATTTCTCAGTCAAAAAAATAACCCGGTTATTTATCGATTACTGGCGGATCAATTGCACTGGTTAAATAAGTTTCCATAAAATGTAGCTGCTTATTTGGGAAATGTTTTCTAATTTTGCCAATATCTCCAATAATTTCACCAAATGTTATCAATTTGTTCAATCTTATTTTAATAAATAATGGAAAAAAGTATGCAACCGGGAAAATAAAATCCTCTCGGGGCAGTTTCCCCCTACCCCTACTTCCTGCGCCTATGTCAAGCTGCATGTGTAACCAACAACGTCCTTTGAAAATCTTGTCTCCAACAATTCAATGAGCTTTGGCGTCGTCATTATACGTTCAAAAAAGTACACATGCTTTTCGCAGCTTTTCTTACATTAGTTATGTTTTTTATTTGCTTTGTATTAGTTAGTCAACAACATATCTCAAAGCTAAATGTCATTGACATTCAATGATCTATCACGGAGGCTGAAAATGTAAGAAGAAATGTAATGCATTAATCAGAAAAACATTACAGGACTTATGAAGGAAAATATTTTCTCACTAGTGACTGATTTTAAAGTGGTAAATAATGTACTAAGATATCGACTTTAGAGTATGTTTTAAGTGATGAGGTGATTATTAAGTAAATATCTGCTAGGCATTCCGATAGCCCAGTACCCATAATATGAAGTCTTTTATTTGCTCACACTTGGCACAATATCTTTTAAAGCACAACAGTAGTAAATACCCATTTGGAACTCTTGGCAAGTTGCCATCATATGCAATTAACGCTTAATCTGGTTGGGCTGACACAAGTATACCAGAAGAACGTAAACACTTATTTCAGTTTAGTTTCTATATTTGGAATGCTTTATTGTCGCATGCAAACCCAATTTTAATAATTTTAAGTAAATAATTTTAGTAAAAGATCTATCAGTTAACCCATTTCCTTAGACATCTTTCTGAACAAAATCTTTAGAAATATATCCCTGAGTAAAATGCATGATGTGGTTGTACTAGAAGCCTACAGTTGCAAGCGATGCAAATTTGTATCTTATGATAAAGTTATTTTGTGTTTGATTAAAAATAGGTTACATAAATAGATGCGAGGGGTGTTTAAGAGGTTTTCAGAATTTATATCCTTAAGTAATGGGGAACACTTCATCCAGAACCGTTTGTTTAGCTATTTAACAAGGCAAATTTGCATCATAGCAAGGAAATGATACCGTCACAATAGTACGTGAAATACTATCCAGGTCTTTGTATTTACTTTTCTTTCAGTCTTTGGGGGTCTATGCTTCCTTTACAAAATAGCAATTTGAAATTAGATAATTATACATCCTTAGTTTTACGTAGATGCATTATAATTAATTATTGATTCATCTACATGTGTATTACACAATAATCATTAGAAGAAGTGCTCCCTTGATCCTCCATTCGTAATTTTAGTTGTAAGACATTTTAAAACATATAGTTTCCATAAATAGACTCATTATGAAATCGGAACCCATGGTGTACATGCAGACATAAAAAATGTGCCAGTTAGATAAATCTTTGGTTACTTGGCAGGCAAAGAGAGGCTGTTGTTAATGGTGAAGTATCTTTAAACGTGGCAGATGTCTTTCAATGTTGATAAATGTGACGACGTTTTTCATTTTGGTCCCAGTATTGTGGGGTTTTATTTCTGCGTGAATGGTACAAATTTGGGTTGTATTGATGAAGAAATTGAGGTATTTTGATATTGTCGTAAGTAGCAATCATTCTAAACAGTGAACAGTTGTAAGAGAAAATATGATGTTCGGCTTGATTACAAATTTTCGTTTGGTTTCTTGGTATGAGGTCGTTCCTAATTTATATCAGCAGTTAGTCAAGCGTCTTTTGAGTATGATGTACATGCTCGGGATCCCTTTCAAGGAAAGCTTCATTTGAGAACAGATTCTGCAAAAAGTCACTAGGCTTATTTGCGAAATAATTAATTTTTCTAATAAATCTACGGTTGCGAATTCTTGATTTGACCACTCTTGAGCTGAGAAGAGGTAAAAAAAAAATATGAGTCCGGTCCACGCTCCCAATTGGGAGATCTCCTGATCGGGCATGGAAGATTCGCGCCCTTACATCAGTGATATTAAGTTTTTCCACATGTTAGAAAATCGAACAACTCAAGGCCACCGAAAATTTACTCATCACTGCCCCACACGCCATACATACAGTGTACAATTATACATACACAGTACGTATGGAGTTTATATCGGTAATGGTTTAAGCTAAAACAGCGTGTACATTATTGAAGAAATGTCAAGTGAAGGCGCTGCAAGAAGCAATGTCGTAGATGTCGGGGGACAATATTGACATGATTTAAACAGAGATTTAGACATGCGCAGTGACCATAATTTAAACTGTTGCTAATAAGTTCATCCGTTGAACAAGTTTTGACTTTTTAAGTTATGTTATTCTATATTTTTATAGTTTAAATAAAGTTGCGGCCTTGAAAATGATAATGAAATTAATATATATGGAACTTAAAAATAATTTCTCGTATAATCTGTGATTTTGCTGCTTAGGCGGCGGAACCGCCCGATCACCCGGGAAAAAAATTGTCCGACAGTGGTGCGATTAAGGTTATACAATAATTATTCATGTAATATTAGGCCTATTCAGGCCTAACGAACTAACGAACACGCTTCGACTTTGTAAGAGTTCACGATCAATATTTCACCAAAAAACTTTTTCAAAATAGCCTTGGTACGCTGTGTTAAGTTCGCTGTAGCTCAGGCTTACACACCATAACACTTTTTAAAGAAATCTGGGAAGGGGGGGGGAACACGCAAAGGGATTATCATCTTAACACAATTTATAGGCCAGCGGCGTAGGATTCTCAACAAACCTGAAAAAATATGTGTCTCTTATGTGCAAAAAATATTTGTTAAGGAAGGGGAAGTGGGGGGAAGAGGGGGAGGGGATCGTAAAACTATTATAAATTTTGGCAACATTTTTTTAGAAAATTAAAGAAATGTCCCCAAAATGACAAAAAAATCCCGAAAATGATTTTAATTTCCCAAAAATTTATGAAAATTGAAGAAACTTTCACGATAATGATGCAAATTTCTCAAAAATGAAATATATTTTTCGAAATAGGAAGAAAATTTCCCGAAAATTTAAAAAGAATTCCTGATCGTTCGAGATGATTCTGTACTTCATAGAATTAGGAAAATGATACTCTATAAGTAGCCTGTTAGAAGTGTGTTTAATTTTACCGAGAATATGCTAAATGACTGCGATACTAATAACAAGAATTTCAAAATAATAAGGCTACTTAGAGTATAGAACAATTTATCTCCATGGCAATATTGTTGTTAACCCAGTCAGAAATGCAAAAATAAAGTCATAACAGTGGATGAGAATGACCTTCGACATCTTAAAATGTGTTTTGTAAATGAGTGGACCGTTACGTATTATAAATTTGTGTAAAACAAAGGGGAGTCTCTTTCTTTTATAAGTGGATCAAGTTATATAACTTTATCAAGGTTCCGTTCTGAATACATATTGCGACGCATGATATTCTCCATTCTAATTTTTAAAAGTCCTCTGTTTTGGTCCAGCAGAGCCTCCAGCTGGGCCTCCTATACTTATATTTAACGCGGAAGTAATACCCCTCAAAAAAAGTCCTGTATTATTATACATCAAATGAATGTGGATGTATCTATCAGTGGCGTATAGGAACCGGGGGAAAAGGGGGCCACGGCCCCAAAATTTTTATTGTGAGGCCAAGTACCATTTTGGCCCACCTCCTAATAATGAAGGTCAAACAAATTGATTTTGAAGAGTCAGATTTCATCAAAGCATCTTTTCTTCCGAAAATCTTCAATTTTCGAAAAGTTTTCTTCATTTTCGGATTTTTTTTCTTCAGTTTTCACGAAATTAAAATAAATTTTCTGGAAATTTCATTCATTTTCAAAAAGTTTTCTTCATTTTTGGGAATCTATTTTCAGTTTTCACAAAACTTGCATCAATTTTTGTGAAATGAAATGTCTTTCATTTTCGGGAATATTTTCTTCCAGTTCGGGAAATTTGCATCAATTCTCGTTAAATTTGCTTCCATTTTTGTTAAATATCATATTTTTGTGATATCTCCTTCATTAAAAAAAAAATTGCTTTCATTTTTGGGAAATTTTCCGGCAAATTTCTTTATTTTCGGAAAATAAACTCATTACGTCAAATCGCTACAAATCATTTTGTCTATTCACCCGCAAGAACCTTCATTTCGGCGGGCATGACTTTTAGACTCTGCTAGAAGCAATTAAGAAACCCACCACAGATAGTTCAGTGATTTTACGCATCAGTCATTACACTTTCAATCATCTAAATGCACACAGTGGAACTTATTGTGAAGAGCCAGGTCTGTGTATTTGGTTACTGCAGGGCCAAGTCATGCGTGTAATGTGGGACTGAGTATTCATTTGGACTTTTAAAATGAAGTTTTCATCAGTAAGTTATGAACACTGGTGAGATTGGATGCATTTTACTAAAAATCTACAGCCAGATTTATTCATTATGTTTGCTTCAATTTCTATGAAATTTGCATCAATTGCCGTGAAATGAAATGTCCCTTATTTTTGGGAATGTTTCTTGATTTTAATGAAATTTACATCAATTTTCGTGAAATCTTCTTGAATTATTGTTAAATTTTCTTTAATTTTTGTGAAATCTCCTTCATTTTCGGGAAATTGTCTTCATTTTGGGGAAATTTTTATCAATTTCCGGGATTTTTTTTTCATTTTCGTCGAAATTGCTTCAATTTTTGTGAAATGTCCTGACATATTTTCGGAAATTTTGACCCAAACTTCCAATAATTCAACAACTCTCCCCCTCCCCCCCCCCTTTTCTCTCCATTACAAATAGTTTTACTGTAATAAGGGACATTTTTGTAGGTTTGTTGGGACAAGAATCAAATCTGGCCCTCCAATGTCAAACATCTTCATTCGCCGCTGTCTATTTATGTATTATCTTTTTCTGCACAGTTATCCTAAACTTTTTATTTCTTCTTATCGTTGGAATATTTGCAAGCAGTGTTTATCACTGTCAAGCCCTCCAGGCTCCCAGGGTATTTGAACGCACTCTGTTTTACATCGTGAATGTCATTGATGTATTTATTATATATGTAAGAATGAATAGAAGGAATGAAGATGAAGTATACGTATTATTTTTCTAAACTATAGGCCCCTATACTCTTGATTTTTTTGCTTTTTGCTTCAATTATATACCGCTTCCTAACCTTGCATTGATTCCTCTTCTCGTGTTATGTAATATCATCTGATCATATACCGACCCTATATTAGTACAAATTTACACTAAAATCCTACATTAAAGCAATGAAAACTCATCACATTTTGTAAGCTTCCGTATAGTATAAGGGACGCAAGATATATATTTTGAGAACATGGAGGCCTCCAACAAGACAATGGATAAAATTACACTCTAAAAAAGTATGGTCAAATTTAACCACAATATGGTCGAAATTTGACAAAGTGGTGGAGTGAATTATGCACCAAACCATATGGCAACTTTGTCACTTTGACCAACCAAACTTGGTCAATATTTTGACCATGCCAACTTGGTCAGATTTGATCACATATATAGTTCGGTACATAATTGACTCTCCAAATGGTAAAATTTGACTATTAACACTCAGTCATTCCTTTGACTGCCATAATGTGGGCATATCATTGACCAAATCAATTTTTGTAGTCAAATTGATCCCCAATCATATCCTGCAAAAAACAATTACAACAAAAATAGTGTCAGTTTGGAACTTTTTTATTTCTGAACATTTTTTGTGCAACTGTTACAATGATACAGTATTTGTTTGTCTATATTACAAATAACACATACATGAATATCATAACTACATTTACTTGAAATGTTTAAACGATGTGCAAACTCAAAAAAAAAAAAATCAGTGTACTCTATTCAACCTGAATTTGATTAATTAGAAGCACACGGCAGCATGTGCATGTATAGTTGTCAACTTTAGAAATGAATAATTAACTCTTGGATATATGGTGATAATATGGTGTGAATATATTATGATAATATGGTGTGGATATACAATGATAATATGGTGTGAATATATGATGATAATATGGTGTGAATATATAATGATGATATGGTGTGAATATATGGTGATAATATGGTGTGAATATATGGTGATAATATGGTGTGAATATATGGTGATAATATGGTGTGAATATGTGGTGATAATATGGTGTGAATACATGGTGATAATATGGTGTGAATATATGGTGATGATATGGTGTGAATATATGGTGATAATATAGTGTGAATATATGGTGATAATATGGTGTGAATATATGGTGATAATATGGTGTGTTTATATGGTGATAATGTGGTGTGAATATATGGTGATAATGGTGTGAATATATGGTGATAATATGGTGTGTTTATATGGTGATAATGTGGTGTGAATATATGGTGATAATGGTGTGTTTATATGGTGATAATGTGATTATATGGTGATAATATGGTGTAAATATATGGTGATAATATGGTGTGAATAGGTATATGGTGAGAATATGGTGTGAATATATGGTGATAATATGGTGATAATATGGTGATAATATGGTATAAAATTTTAAGGATTTGGGTATATGGGTAATCCTTAAAAAAAATCTACCGGACTATTCTAAGCTGGTCATGTACTACGATTTTTAGTTTCGTATCATTACATGGACTGATGGAGATTAAACACTCCGAGCTTATTTCGTCTTTTGACAATTTGATGGAAGACGTAAATTCTCACACTTCAAGTTTTTGCCTATTGAATCGTTTTGGACAAATATCCCGAAGCCACTTGATTACTTGCACTAGTTACGATTGTGCAGTGAAGATATTCAGCTTGTATGCTTAAGTAGATCAAAAACACTATACAAGTGAATAAAAACAGATGAATATATCAGTGTCTAGAAATTTAGACCTATTCGAAAGAAAGTCATTTCGCGTGCATGGATAAATTCATCATAGCATTTGACGTAATTGTAATGCAAAAGTTCATTGTTCTTTTACCAAAGCAATTCTATTTTTAAACGAAACTTTGTACTATTAGTAAACAAGTAGGCCATGATGAAATGCCCTTTCGTCTACTATTTATCAGTTCGGTCCACGCTTCCGATCGGGAGATCTCCCAATCGGGAAATTTCTTGCTATTATAACCAACAATGCATCTTTCCAATTTCAAAACCCAGTAAAAAAATACATAACGGTGAAATAAGTTTAAGCCAAAGTTAGGGGAAATGAGTGCGAAATATTCTAATTTTATTGGTGCAACAGAACCATAAAATTATTTTCTCCATTTTCACCAGCGCAAATTTGCTTTCACTAGGGAATTCTAAAGTAATCTTTAAAAAAATCATTGCAATAGTTTCTAAACAGCAGATTTTAAAATTTTAGTCACCAGCAAAAGCCCAAAATATGCAAAGAAAGTTCCAGAAATATTAATTTCAATATCATTTTCAAAGTATACAACTTTAGAATAACAGAATTTGAAAAGCAATATAAAAGTTAACGGCTAATTAAAATTTGAACACGTTAAGTGATGGTCACTGCCTATGTCTCGATCTCCCAATCAGGAGATCTTCTGATCGGGAGATCTCCTGATCGGGAGATCTCCTGATCGGGAGCGTGGATCGGACTGTTTATCGTGCTGTTGTGTGAGATGATATAGATTTTAATATATGTTTTTTTGCTCTACACATTTAATAAACACAGTGGTCAGGGTGGGTGGCAGAGGCACCGCCTGAGTTTCTTAAGTTGCCCAGCTATGATCAGTTCAGGAGATTCTCCTCTTCAGGAGAAAATTATTTTCCCCGGAAGAAGAGAAAATCTCAGACGCCATTTTGAAGATTACCCATGATGCCTCTAACTAAAAAGCGTAACGCTATGGCACCTAACTTGTATGGGTTCTAGATATTTTATAACCGAGTAGGTCAATTTCATTTTTGCATTGTCAAAATCCATACTTATTAATCTACAAAATATCTGTGCCCCAAATGGACATCCACCATTTAAGATAAATTTAATGATAAACTTACAAATTCTGGCCTGTTTTCGCTGGGGATTATCGAAGTAACACAAATCCCCAGTACCAAACAAAAAAGAGAATGTCCATTGTACAAACAGGTATGCACACAAGGCAGTCTGGCCACTTCGCACTTACAATGACCGCATATAAGCTAATTAAAAACAGTCAAAGCACCCGTAAATGGAAATCCGGAAGTTACATAATTTACCTAGGTTTTCTCCCTTTTCGAGGGAAAATAATTTTTCTAATGAAGAGGGGAATTTCCTGAACTGATGATTGACAGTTACATTTTTTAGATTGATACAGATATTTTATCAAAAAGGTATCATCATTTCGCCCAAAATTTCAAAATTAGGTTGGGATTTCTTGGAAATGATCAACCTATTTGCACAAACATGACCAAGCAATTTATACATCTAAGAAACGCAAGCGTACCTTTAATGTTATTTGTCGGTGATATTATTGATTTGTTAATTCATATTGACCACATAACGTCCTTCAATCAAGTATAGTCAAATGTTCTTTCAAATTCAATAAGAGAATACGGAGTAAACAATAACTGACTGAATTAACCGAAGAGCAGTTATTGAACTAAACTGAGGTTTCCATCATAAAAAACAAACAAACATAATTTGCATCAAAATCTTAGAAATATGTACTAGCAGTCAAATTAACCACCTGCTCAATTTTCCCAAATAAAAGTGAATAAATTTAACATCTTACCGTAGCTCTTCTTCGGGCTTTATTGCATGAGTTGTATCAAAATATGATTGGTTGGAGATTACACCTGAGTATATTCCACACCACAACGCCTTTCCATTTTCCTTTGCTTATAATCCTTGATCTTTTCAAAAGTAAAGATAAACGACATCATTTTTCATCCATCATGTTCATATCTCTTTAACGCAAACTTGCAAGGTGTTAAAGGAAAATCTGTCTTGAACAATTAAAGAAAGCAACTGCTTTATATACGAGTACATGAGAAGATTGGTTTTGGAATATCCACATTTTCTTTATATTATTAAATACAAAGCTATTTCTTATCATGCTGTTTCTTAGATGAGAAAGTTGCACCTCTTGATTTTAAATAATTTAGGTTCCTTTTGTAATGTTGTATTTAAATTTTTGAAATATCTTTGAAAGTCGTTAGTAGATGAAAGGACCTTATAAATTAAAATCAATAATTGGCAGATTGATTTTCTTGAGATGTAGCGATGTAGCGATCGATTTCAAGCTGACTTATAAGATCTTTCCCTTTGCATTCCACATTTGAAATAGATCTCAAATATTGTTCTAGAAAGAGAAAAGGTAAAAGTCAGTTATAAGCGTGAGTTCACGACTAAATTTTACCTACTTATACTATTTTTATGATTAGCTTGTCATTTTACAACTTTGATTTATTTCTCTTGGCGTTATTGTTTTACTTGCATTCGAGTAGTTTTAGTCAGAAACTTACCTTTTAAATCAATTTACTCGTACATCTTATCCATAAATCCAAAATTACACAAAACTGCCACCACCAATACTTTCTCTATTTTATGTATAAACGATTTAAATGAGAAACTGGGTTATAACAAATTGGTAAAAGCACAGACAATGTGTCACTCAGTAAGATAAATGAATTAATTCTAAATTTTAACAATTTTGAAAAAATTGTTTTCATGATGTTTTCAAAACATTATTGTGTTTGATGGGAAGCACATAAAGTTTCCGAGTTACGACTGATCCAAGTTTGAAATCGTTAATGTAATGTTGAATCTTTATATCCTAAATTTCAGTCACTGAAAATCATTGACAGATTTTGTTTTTGCTTTCATGGTTTACAACATATCCCAATTAAGCCTACGTTGCTGCTACAGAACCTGTGCAGAAATATTCAATATGTGCGAAATCAGTGATGTATTATTAAGTCGACAGATTATAATATTACGATTTCTTTAAATGCTGTTAACGAGGAGAAAACCTATTCTTTTCTGTTTGGGGTATGATAAAGACTGTTACCCAGAGTTTGCTGCCGTCCTTCAAAGAATGGTTATTAAAGATGAATCTGCGTAAGGTCGCCCATGCATATTGTGTCTCGAAAATTTTAAAAACTATAAAATCAACAATGTTTAACCGGTTTGATGAATCTTTGGCAACATTTATTGCTTTTAATAGATTAGTAAATTAGCTATTTTTGCATCTACATGTCCATAGACCTTTTCTCAGTCCGGTTTGTACCCCCGATCGGGAGAACAGTTTTATTCTCCATGGGATCCATTACAAAGTATCACACAATGAATCTATTTAAATTCAAAGTTTGTATAGGAATAGTATAAGAATCAGACACATTTCGAGCGCGGGGAAATCAACCACTGTGAAGGGTTCAAAGTTTTCTTCACGATTTGAAATAATGGCATATGAATTGTGTTTTCAGTGCGCTTTTAAAATTCACCGTGCGATTTTCGAGGAATTTGAAGAAAGGTGATGAATTCTTATTATGTGTTACCGTTTTGCACTCGCCCTTTAACAAGGGTTTGCTGAAATTATGAGAAATAACTTGGTGATTTGTAAAAATTATTTAGCAATAACTGCGTGCTAGTAACGAAGTTGTTTTACTTTCGCGAAATTGAACACGAACAAAGCAAACTTTGCTACAAACCTTCTACGAAACGACTGATAAGCGTCTATGGCTGAAACTTCACAATAAAAATGGCGGTTTCTATATATCATTGTAAGCTCAGTGCGCATGCTTGAGTCTCCCGATCGGGTGACTTATTGAGTCCCCCGATGTACGAACCGAACTATTTATATACCTTTATTATCTGTTTTGCTATATGCCAAATTGACATCATTAAGATAATTACCGATGGGAAGCTGTGCAATCGAATGGATGAAGAGCAATATGAGAGAATATTGATTAGAACTGAAGAATATTAGATTTATAACATTATAACGAAATGAATAACGTTATATCATTATGAGCAGCTAGAGGAAGAACGGAGAACATTAATAAGATATTTTAGAACATGGCAATATAATGAATCAAAGAAAATTAATCAAGATGAAAGAGTTAGAAAGAATTATAGATAACTTTAAATGTCTCGCAAGATCTTAGGCTGTCAGAGTCAAAGACCCTAACTGTCAATATTTGTTGTAAAAAGTGAGCGCACCACGTCATGGTTTCAAACCATGAATTACGTGCACTTTATTTATTGCAACGGTTTTCATCTTTCATTTTGCTGCGTTATATGTACTTTTCTCACAAATAGATGGCCTCAGGAAAGTCTTGTTTGATATTCCATAAAACTTCAGATTGCTTCTATTATTTCGACGGTGTAAACCTTATAAAAGAGAAAATTGCAAGGATTTTTTTAATCCATTGCAAATCAAAAGCCTTGGGCAGAATTTAGTCTATGATCACGTTGGCATTAAATCCAGAACGTTATTAGGTATATATGTATATATCGCTCATTCACACTACGAAAAAACCCACACGGAAAGTAGATACACTTTTTATTCGGGTTGCAGAGAAGCTCCTCAATGTACTGTATATATGAATGTTGTCCTTCTCTGTAGTGTAGTGTAGTTCAATCAATTTTTCTAATCAACACATATAAGTAGGTTATCCGATGTAGCGTAAAACACGATTTGTTGAGATCAATGCGCCTGCGTATGTGTTTTTGAGAAACTAAGATTAAACTGATGTCGATATATTCTATCAAACCAAACACGAGACCAGCAATTGTATCAATAAAACTACGCTGTTTCTATAGTTAACTGTATGAAAACCAGCCAGTTGGAATGTTGAATTAAAATGACAAATTGCGACAGCATGTGATGTGTGTATATAGCCAACACAGAACGACAAAAGTACGAAAAACCTGAAGCTTTGTTAGGTACTTATTCGTAAAATGGTTTGCAAAATTCATATTCGTTAGTAAATGCGAGATAAATGGGAATTTGGGTATATAATATATATGGGAGACCATACATAATATTACTGGCAAATTAGCTAGTTATGTAATGAGCAAAAAACATGTAGAGAAGTTGTATTAGAAGAGGAAACAGACCTAAAATAAGGACAACAAAACGCTTTGATCAGACATGTTTGTTTTGTATGGTAAAGGGCAAAGCAACAAACAAATAGCGAAGACTACGTTACTTCAATTTTTGTCCAGGAATCCAAAAACCTAATGGAGTCGATAATAAGGCTATTCATTCCAATTGAAATGACCACTCAACCAAGCAATATGTAGGCTAGTAGGCGATGATAGTTTGATACTCAACAGCTACTTCCATAACATCCTAGGACAATAGGAGAACTCAGTACGATAGAGCTATTGATTGGAGAAAAAATATTTGAAATTGATATTGAAAATATATTTCTGTCATTCAATGTGCACACATAAGATGAACATACTTGATCAATGTATTTATTCTTTGATATGGCCTAGTAATGTTATCTGACCAAACATTTACGACCTCGAATTGCAAATCACCAATTCCGAAAAGGATTACTGGGATATACACTGCATGTATTAATGGGATATACACTTAACTGCATGTATTCTGCATAAACAAATTTATTTTGTGTGCGCATCATGGGACAAGCGATTGTGTGTCGCTACCGAAATAGAATATAATAAACTTGTACGTCCTAGACGATATATACATTAGAGGATTGGTTTAGCGGTCAGGCAAGTCCATCTCATGTGAGAGAAAACAAATGGTGAAGAAAGAATTAAAAAATCTTATACCATTAAATAAATATTCGGGTTTAAAGTTTGGTATCATTTGCGTAGAAACGACTGAAATCAGACTAGTTGAGATGTCATAGCCTCAGATTCCTCAAAGTCTTTATGTATTCTATCATATTTTAACCTGCGATTTTGTGGCTCAACAACCATTGGATATCAGGAAAGTAGTAAAACGGAATCTAGTAAGGGTATAATTTACCATCTGAAGAAAGATCGAGAAAAAATAATTCAAATAGTAAAAAAATTCAAATTAATCTTCTTAAAAATACATTAACAGTTGTTAATAATGTAAGTATTAGGGCGCCAACCTTCTATAGCAGACTTAGTACATCAGTTATTTATACACAGATAAGATAGAGCTTTAAAATTGAATAACTTCTTACGGACTAAGATTTTTGAATGCCTTTTTCACCAATTTGTTTCTTTTAAAGCTCTCTTTTAAATAAGATAAGCTTGCTTGCCCACTGAGCTAATCCTTTAACGCATGAAGATTGAAGATATCTATAAGTGTGTAACTGAGTATCATTCTCATTCTAGACCAAAAGATTCTTTCCAAAATGCTACATGGTTCTCGCAAAATTTGTGCAAAATTCGTCCTTTTTGACAATATAATCTTCGCATATCTTTACAAAAAAGAATGTTTTACAAAAACTGAACATATTCTACTTCGTGTCAATTGGTAATAACCGAAGGTCATGGCATTTAAGCTGTAAAAACCACCACGTCAATTTTGGAATTTTATGCAAGATGCATTTAATATTGAAAACATTCCACCGTAGTATCGATAGTAATTCGCTTGATAATAATGGTTCCATGGCAACACGTTAAGTAGCACCGAGATCCGTTATCACATAATATCCGATGGGAATTATCCTTGAAAGTAAATTGGAA
>JAIGNY010004597.1:227500-277500 GCA_020152595.1 Chiridota heheva
GTAAGTTCTATTGTTTGCAATTGTTTAAAGACAATTTTATCGAATTTTTATCGAATTCCGTAAAACCCATATAAGATTTTTCCTGCGCTTGTAACGTTATTTATTTGATCGTGTGCCTTTGCCAAGTGCACGTCTTCCACTTACATATGTTCATTTGCTTCTAAAATGCATATCAAGTGTTTATTTTGTATTCTAATTCTGAAAGAAAAATGGAAAAGTTCGAAGAAAACAAAGCACCAGGAAATGTTATGATAAAAAACTAAATATCTGCTCTTTTTCTTCATTTATATACAAGCATTTGCTTGTATTCTATGATAGTCCAGTATGAAGTTTTATATCCGCCGAATGGCATTCCTTGCAATATTCTTCACGTATTCATGATACTGATGATGAACATTGGGTACTTTTGCTAAATAAATTACTCAAGTGCTGACAACGTTGATTTTGAAGAAACCGGTAATGAATTTTTCATGCATTTAGAGAACGAGTGAGAAAAATATGTAAAAAAGTTCTTAGAATCTGTTTGAAAAGACGTAAACAAATAATTACTCTAAAACTTATTGCACCATGTAGAGATTTTATGCATTGAAACTCTAATGACTGACACAGTGTTATTCCATGTTTTACGATTATTCGTTGAAATACACCCAACATACACCCAACATACACCCGACATACACCCGACATACACCCGACATACATCCGACATACACCCGACATACACCCAACATACACCCAACATACACCCAACATACACCCAACATACACCCAACATACACCCAACATACACTCAACATACACCCAACATACACTCAACATACACCCAACATACACCTGCAAACGTCTCGTTCTTATCAAAAAAATGAAATTTGTGCATAATTAATAATTCCATAGCATTAAAATGGTATTTATTATATTCTTCTTCACGTATTTTTTTTATGCTGATGATGATGGTATGAACATTAGGCACTTATGCTTTTTAAAATTTACTCAAGCGCTGCCAAAGATGATTTCAAGAAAACTATAATGAATTACTCATGCATTTAGACAGCGATTGAGAAAAATATGTATGTAGAAAATTTCTGAGAACTGTCTAAAAAGAAGTAAACGAATAGTTTTTTTAAACTTATTGCACCATGTGGTTTTTATGCGTTGAAACTCAATGATTGACACAGTGTTATTCCATGTTTTACGATAATTCGTTAAAGTACATTCAACATACCCCTGCAAGCGTCTCATTCAGAGTTATAATCATGTCCTTATCAAAAGATGTACGTTTTAATTGATAATTTCATAGCATTTAATTTTATTCATCTTCACGTATTTTATGATGCTGATGATGATGTTGGTGACAAACATTTAGTCAATTTGCCGACAAAGGTAATATTTAAGAAACCTGTAATGAATTTATTATACATTTAGATGGCAATTGAGAGAAATCTGAGAGAAATATCAAAGAAACTAAAACAATAGCTATTTTAAAACTTATTGCACCAAATTTCCTGAAATTGCTTCTATGATAATGAAATAGTAATCTTTTTCTTTTTTATTTCACATAAATACTGGGCTTACGACCCATGCCACAAGAAATAAACATAAAGTATGAATTGAGGTATGCATGCTAATAGGCCCATAGTGCCGGTGCGTATCCCCGGTTTCCTATGCGCAAGCGGATGAGAGCACACGACTCTGTTGGACGGGACGCCAACCCAGCACAGCACCCAACAATACTGGTACACATTTTACAGCTGAGTGGACTGGATCAAGTAGAATAAAGTGTTTTGATCAAGTACACAACACAGCGCTCGCGATGGGAATTAGGCACGTAGCCAGGAATTTGAATGGAAGAGGAAGGGGGAGGGGAGGGGGAGAGGGGGCAACCTGTGTTAAAAAAGATGTTGGTTGTCAGAAATGTGTACTGCGCACGCTTTGTGCGCCAAACGGTGTGGGATCCAGGGACCTGCGAAGGGGCTAACCCCCAGAAGCCCTGCGTTTTTCGTGCTTTTGTTCGTAGGAAATTGTTTAAAATTTATGTCAAATACACAAAAACCAGTTCATGGAAATACATTTTAGAATTTTTTTTGTGTGTCGGTACAAATTGGGCTCTATTTTTTTTGTTTTTTTTGGGAAAGGGGGCACGCCTGAGATGACCAGACCAAATAAGATTCTCCTTCATCAGTGGGGGTAAAGATATACAGTTTGATGAAACGACACTCAATCGGGGGAATGAGCGCCTAAATTGATTAACTTTCAAGACAAAATACAAGATACAAAATTTGATAATGATATCTTCTTTTGGGACTTTTCTAAATTGTCAAATTATAGGCATTTAAGACTGAAAGAAGAGAACATATTTCACTGCACATATGAAAACCTGGCGCGTCAGTCATGTACGTCAATCAATTCGAAGGTAGGCCTACAGCAACTCAGAAAGAGAGGAAAATATTTTTTTATATAGAGCAATTTAAAGCAAAAGAAGACGACGGTTTTGCGAACTGGCAAAACAATCGATGACACGGTCGATGTTGATTTTCTCGCCACCATGAATGTACATCAAGGCTAGACCCGTTAAACGTCTTTCACTTGTCCTGTTCCTGAGATATGTTTTCAGCAGTCGCATTGATGTAAATGATCTTTCAGCTGTTACAGTTGATATTGGTAGAACAGCGACAATGTTTAATAATGCATGGATGCAGGGGAAAATATCGATGTCACATTCGTTTACTGTAGACCATGGTCAGCAGGGAATTTGTCCGAGAGCTCCCTTTGCCATCTGAATACCCACTGCTTGTATTGTGCAAGGGCGCGAATTCCGGTTGTCTCATCTAATCATAAGAGCTATTTTCACTGCAATATTTGATAGGATTTTCTCCCCAGGCTACGTGCCTCCCCCGGGCGACGTGCCACCCCCAGGCTACGTGCCTCCCCGTAGGCTACGTGCCTCGTCAAGGCTACGTGCCTGATGGGAATTGAACTCGGTACCTTTCACATACAAGCAAGATTTCTTAACCACTGAGCCACTGCACCTCTATGCATGCTAATACCAACTATCACTGATTACTCTACAGCGAATCAATGTCAGGAAAAGGACAGAAAGTTGAATTCAGTGCTTTTCAAAACAGTTAGCTTCGCTTCGCGATTGTATGCATGCGTGCAATGTTCAATATCAATCCCAATTCGTCGCGTTAGGAATAGCATGGTAAAGTAGGTTTACAAACTCTTGACAGATGGATAGATTCTTTTTACCCTCAAGGCAAAAGATTATTTTGATAGATGTCTTAATCCGTCTTCTTCGAATACTCAAGACAAAAATTGAATTAGTTCGATACTTTTTTAATCAAACGATGAACCCGAGGACTTTTAAACAGGAGGTTTCTCTTTGAAACTTTCTTCATGAATTAAGAAACGTGAATTTCAATCTTCTAGCCTAACAAAAATACAGATATGTTACATACTAAGTGAGGAAATTATGTATATATCTTTTGCATATTGTATGTGACAGGCACGATGCTAAGAGGATAGTACATGCTAGTTGAAAGGGTGTCTGTTGACCGCTAACCCTTCTGAAACAGAAGTATATGTTATAGGTTTTTAAATCCCTAAATTCAATAATCCGTCAAGAAAGCCTGGAAATGAGTCCATTTTCATGATAAAAAAGAACTTATAAATTGATCACTTATTGCTTACTCGGAAAAAAAGTTGAAAGAGATTTGTGACGTCATAACAGTTTGCCACGTCATTTCAGGGACTGCTGATCGCAAACGATGCATGACACACAGACCAACCACGTACAAATAGCGTCTGATTACAAAAGTTTTCCGGGCTGTTCAGATCTTAATTTGTCATCTTCAAGTTCAAGCTATGATAAAAATGATTTGGAAATAAATGAAGAACATTTTCATAATGAAGGGATACAGTTCCTTTTGAATTTGAACCGCTTGCAGACAAGAAAGAAGGATCAGGCTTGCAACCCTTACACGGTCCCTTACACGGTCCCTTACACGGTCCCTTACACGGTCCCTTACACGGTCCCTTACACGGTCCCTTACACGGTCCCTTACACGGTCCCTTACACGGTCCCTTACACGGTCCCGTACACGGTCCCTTACACGGTCCCTTACACGGTCCCTTACACGGTCCCTTACACGGTCCCTTACACGGTCCCTTACACGGTCCCTTACACGGTCCCTTACACGGTCCCTTACACGGTCCCTTACACGGTCCCTTACACGGTCCCTTACACGGTCCCTACACGGTCCCTTTTACACGGTCCCTTACACGGTCCCTTACACGGTCCCCACGGTCCCTTTACACGGTCCCTTTACACGGTCCCTTACACGGTCCCTTTACACGGTTACACGGTCCCTTACACGGTCCCTTACACGGTCTTACACGGTCCCTTACACGGTCCCTTCCTCACGGTCCCTTACACGGTCCCTTACACGGTACACGGTCCCTTACACGGTCCCCTTACACGGTCCCTTACACGGTCCCTTACACGGTCCCTTACACGGTCCCTTACACGGTCCCTTACACGGTCCCTTACACGGTCCCTTACACGGTCCTACACGGTCCCTTACACGGTCCCTTACACGGTCCCTTACACGGTCCCTTACACGGTCCCTTACACGGTTTACACGGTCCCGGTCCCTTACACGGTCCACGGTCCCTTACACGGTCCCTACACGGTCCCTTACACGGTCCCTTACACGGTCCCTTACACGGTCCACGGTCCCTTACACGGTCCCTTACACGGTCCCTTACACGGTCCCTTACACGGTCCCTTACACGGTCCCTTACACGGTCCCTTACACGGTCCCTTACACGGTCCCTTACACGGTCCCTCACACGGTCCCTTACACGGTCCGGTCCCTTACACGGTCCCTTACACGGTCCCCCTTACACGGTCCCCACGGTCCCACGGTCCCTTACACGGTCCCTTACACGGTCCCTTACACGGTCCCTTACACGGTCCCTTACACGGTCCCCACGGTCCCTTACACGGTCCCTTACACGGTCCCTTACACGGTCCCTTACACGGTCCCTTACACGGTCCCTTACACGGTCCCTTACACGGTCCCTTACACGGTCCCTTACACGGTCCCTTACACGGTCCCTTACAGGTCCTACAGTACAAAACTTGCATAGTCCGCATGGAATTCTTACTGTTTCGCAAGTAATATTTTGTTAAACATAATCAAATTGAAGTGTTTGCAACAACATCTACTTTTTTTTTTACGTTTAATGGAAATATAAAGTTTTATTTATCAATATTCAAGTCTCTGTCGCTTGAAGTTTAGTCAACATGCCTACGTGAACTGAATAGTTTATTCACGCAATACATTTGCGTTTTTGCACTTGAATTGAAAGTTTTTGAAGAAATTGTGAAAGTTTTGTTAGTTTGCTTTTTAACGGCTTGGCATATGGACACAATACGACTTTTCTTCCTTCAATCATACAATATATAGAATAAATTATACAAATTTTTAAATGATTAATTAGCCCAGTCGGATACGGCTTCGTCTTTTGAGCGACAGGTTATGAGTTCGAATCTCACTGAATCTTATTTTTTTTATCTTCCTCTGTCGAAACAGTACAAATTTCATGTCACAGACGATGCGTTCAAGCTACTGTTTAATTCAAACAGAACAGGGGTAACAATCTGGCATTAGCAGAATATGACACTGTACCTGGTAAGCCCTGAAAACCCGGATCATGTCAAGTGCACAAAACACGTCCAGAATTGTCTCGTTTTGTTGCCCTTTGTTATTGATAAACAACTTTTAGTTTGAGAATATATATTACTGCATCCTACAACTACACAACGCTGCGGCATTTTGTTTAATATTTGCTTGGAAAATATAATATTTTAGAAGAACAAACAGAGATGCTATCGATAATAGTTGTGAAATTTTAATGGCGGACGCACGTTATACGTGGCATCGATGCATTGTTCACATACAGGCGTTCCCAAAATGACGTCATTGCGTAATGAGCCTTATTCTGTTTTTTTTTTGTCAAGGTGACTGCGATTTTCTCGCGATTAATTGGGTTTTGTGCAAAAAAGTTAAATTTTTGCAAATCAATTAACCCAATTAACATTAGGATCCCTCAGATTCTTAAAAGTAAGGGTTTTCAATGCAACGGAGGCCGCCATGTAACCATAATGCACCTCGCGTCCCATACACTTTTACTGTGTAGAAAACTTCATATAGTAGAAAATTTCGGAAATAGATGAAATGTGAATATTTGTAAGCAGCATTGGAAGTTTATAATTTGGAATGTTTTTTGAGCCTATAGTTAATTCCTGTTTTACACTGGGAAATCTTGCTTAAGGAATGTTTGCGTGGATAATAAATTTTCATAATTTTGTCGTTCAGCCTAAACGTTAATGAAATTAGATTAGGTTATAGAAGGTTCTTGAGAGGTCGAGGTATTAAATATATGTGCAAAAAATATGATTTCCAGCATCAAATTTGAATATCTATTTGCATGATCACGTGACAATTCCTCCTTACCTCCGTTTCAATTTCATTTTTGCGTATACTACCTCTTACATGCCAAAGTAAAAGGTATATTGTTCAGAGTAAAGTGCATATACCCAGTGAATTTCCAAAATACTTAAATGGATGAGCAATTGCATTCAGTATATTTTTAGACTGCAACGAAAATACCTCTTGCTCGCGGTTGTTGTCCGTATTGTCTTATGTTCGAAGCAATGAATTGATAGTAAGTTAACAATTTGGAATGAGACTACCTAATTCAGCGAACCTTCTCGAACCTTTTTTGTGAATTCGTCTTCTGCACTGGGAAATCTTGCCCGAGGAATGTTTGTAAGGATAATAAATTTCCATAATCTAGTCGGGCAGCCTGAAAGGTAATGAAATTTAATTCCATAAAAGGTTACCAAGAGGTCGAGTTACGCCGCTTACATAGACTTTTCCCACAAAGGAAAGTAAAAACTTTGTTTTCCCAACTGAATTCTCTCACCTATAACTAAATTACTCGAACTAATTGGATGATGAAAGACCTAGACAAGTATACAGGAGTGGGAGTTTGTATGGAGGTGAATGCCAACTTCCTGTACAAAATTAAAGTTTTGCTGCACTTAAATTGGTTTGCATTAAACACATTCTCTTTACTTTTGGAGCCTCCATTAATCAATTAATTAAATTAATAAAGTGCAGTTTTGCATCCCAAAGCATCATATGAATGACGATTGTTTTTGTTCCTTTATGTTTGTCATGATATAGAAATCAACTCAATATTGCTTACGGGCAACTTTAAGAAGGAGAACAAATTGCGAGTTGCAAAAGGGTTTGTGGTCAACATACATTGATACCAGGGAGCTGTTACTTTGTTAATACCAAGAATAGAAAAGTCACATGAGCATGATGGCCAAAATGAGCTTGAACATATTTGGGAATATTCGTGTTAACCTATTGTCATCTTATATTACTTATTTATCAACCTTTTTGTAAGTTAGTAGACCAAGTTTCTTGTTTAATCAATCATCATCTAAATATAACTTTTAACAATAAATATATTGATATGACGTATGTATCCTCGAGGATCAACAGTGGATCAGTGAATCCTATGTTGTCCTATGGTGTGATGGTAAAAAATGTGAATGAAATACTTGTTTTAACCAATAAACGCCATTTTGAATGGATTTATCATCAATTTATGATAAATTGCCTCCAACTTACGTGGTTGGTATGTGATACTTTTATGCTCAAATGTAGTTATTCTTTTCTAAAGACAACTTTGAACATTGGTAATATCGACCTATTTCAGAGGATATTGCGGAGTAAGGAGAAAACATATGGTAGATCATATTATAAAAACTTGCAAAAGATATATTCAAAGAAACAGATCAATAACGTTATATAGTGATGTACGGTAAATGACTTTGTGACTGTCTGCCTTAGCGGACGTGCGAGCTAGAATGGTAGGCCTAAATATCATGACTAACCATTTGAACAAAGAGAAAACCGAAAGACTCGAATATTGGAGCGAAACTGTCATTGAAACAATCGTAACTGTTATTAGTGTAATATCTTGTCTTTGCCACTTTAAAGGTATATCACTGCAAGTTAAAACACTTCATAAGTAACTTTCATAGCACCTTTCAATCTTTACGATAATCTGTCAAATTACTGTCAGATTAATGAAATAACATTGGATATTATAAGAGCTAAACTTATGAGTTTAAAAAAATATCAACCCTGAAAGGAAGTTGATATCTTACGCATTCACTTCAACAAGCAAACATGGGCAGTTTAAATATGTTGTTGTCACCTCTTTAGTATATCTTCATTTTCTTTGTTGAAGGCCCCACTCTGTGAAACATCTGAGGCTGAAACAATATCGTCTTTTCAAGTTCTTAAAGACACCTCGGACTATAGCATTTGAGAAAATAATTCGGGTCAATAACCTATATAATAATTTAAATGTCATCAGTTAAACTAGGGGTTAAACATGTTATTAAAGGTTATGTAATTTGCATCATTTTCAGCTGTTTTAGATGATGGGCTTTATAAATCTACGAAGCTTTAGAGGGGACATGATAAAAATAATTTTGTTACGTGATAATATGAAGTACGTACGTACGTAATAATATCACGTACGTACGCAATGAAGCATCACGTACATACGCGATGATAATACGTACGAACGTAATAATATCACGTACGTACGTAATGAGGTATTACGTACGTATGTGATAATATTAAGTACGTAATAATTTCCACCAATCACCATGTTATTCGGCCCGTCATTTAATACAGTACGAAAATCACAAGACAACAATTGCTCTGAAAGGCTTTGCGTTATCTTTATCAAAAATTACATTGTATTATAATATTTAAGGATATTTCTCAGAAATTTAAGTATAGGAATACCTTCAAAGCCTGATTCTCCGATGTTTTGCAGCCAAGCAATACAGGATTTCTTTCTGACTAAACTCAAAATCAAAGTAGATACGCACGAGCTTATCCCTATCCATTTCGGGAATGTAGATGTATCATGCATTGTAATACGTAGGCTCTTTTACCTTACACACGTGCTTATCTACCACTACGCAATAATATTACGTAATATTATTACGTACGTACGTGATGATGATAAGGACGTACGTAATATTATTATTACGAATTATTATCACGTACGTACGTAATAATTTTGTTTTTACCATGTCCCTCTAGAGCTTCGTATAAATCCATGAATAAGTGCAACACAATTTTTGACTTTGTTTCTAAGGATTAATTTTACTATCTTTCTAACCTCATATATACACTTCGGGTACTTAGTGTAAGTTTTTATGATATCTCGTTTTCGTTCCAAAATGCATTTCTATTATAAATGAACTGCTTATGATATAAATATTCAAATACAACATAAAAACATTAGTTAAACAAAAACAGGCAACAAATTAATACCAAATACGAAAATCTAATATACACATCAATACAAAGGAAATGAAATAGAAAGACGGCAAACCGCTGAAACGCAAGCCAAATGAAGACATAAAACATGTCACCCTAGAGAGTTAGCTGTATTGATTATTACCTCACACATTTATCTACATCATTATCAAATCACTCTACACAATTGTTGTTCAAACAAAATCCACCTCGTGATCGGTGTTACTGTACGGTGAAAATGAAAATTCGATTTCATGCTGGAGTTGGTAACTACTCGCTGATGAAGATTCCACCATTGTGTTGTTGTTCACGAACCCTCATCCTCAAAAATTCTTAACATAGTGTCATACAATATATTTATAATTAAGTGAGATATAGTTTACGACAAGATATACCAGCGATTAATCTTATGAATTTATTAGCGTATTCTCCTCAAATACAAAATGTTCTTTGACATTTTGACATCCTATTACTTCTCACAACCGACTCAAGTTTTGATAAAATTGTAGACACGTTTTTGTTGTTGTATGTACATGAAGAAGCCCCAGAGGAACAGCTTGTTTTATGGCAGAAATTGGATGTTCCGACCTTATTGATTGTCTGACACAGCAGAGGGGATTTAAATGCAATCTTATGCATTTGCATTGTAGACGAGAATTCATTCGATCACCTAAAGTAATGTTGAAAAGCAAATACTTAGGTTGATTTGATAATATTCAATACATACCTTTTTGTAAAACCACGGAATATTTGAAGGTTGGGATGATATGTTTGTTTATCACAACTAGAAGTAAAGCACGTGGCTGTTGCAGCAATTATTTCTTCACGTGTATTAAAAACTTGAAAGGTTTTTCGCGGATAATTGACAGGCAATATCGTGTACATTTTATGTGTAGCATCAATGTGTTCATCTTCATACATCCTAGTAAAAAGATTTAGATCTTAAAATACAAGGAGAAAGACTAAAAACTACTTTCAACGGCATCAAGCTGGATGACGTAAGTTACTAATCGCGACTTGCATCTTTTGCAAATGGGATAAGGAAGGTACTGCCTTTCATTTTACAGGCACATATTAATGTTATCTGGTGGATGGAATCTTGTAATAGTTTTAAATTAGGCACGCACATGAATTATTTAAATATTTGTACATAATTAATTGCATTTTAATAGGAAAAACAAACGAATGAAGTTGTGGAATATACCTTCGTGTTTACTGTCAGAATAGTTTGATCAGATTGTAAGTGCAGCTTGGTCCATGGGAATAAACATGAGAATACTCAAAACGTGTTGGATTACTACTTGTTTAATCATAAGGTTTTCATCAGCGCGAATTTGTTTCTGTCACTCAAAGTAAAGGTGAGTGTGCTTATATCATTGTTTTAGGAATATTTTAGGCAATTCGATACTATGAATACTACATATAGATTTGTGATTAGAGCCTGATATTATCTTCCAAATATCGTTAACTATACGTAAAGGACGAGACTTTTTTGTTGTATGATGCTGTGTTAAATACAAATAGTGTTTACCGAGAAATGTCTGGCCGGAATAACGATTTAAATTAAAATTGTATTTCTATTGATTTCTTATCACAGAATTTTGAAAATGTTGCCTTGTCTGAGAATAGCATCGTGTACAATTCAAAAATGGTTTATTTGGGTAATACTTTGATTGAACAAACATCGGATGTGCATTGTATCAATTGCATCGTGTCAATGTGAATACAATTAGCCCGAATTACCTCATCTCAATTAAGATAGAGTGTGCACATAAATTACAAATGACAGTAGATGGCACCTATAAAATGGACATCTCAAAAGTGTGCCGGAAATCACTCTGAAATTGGTAAAATTGTCGCCTATTTTAAGCTGTCTGAATTGACAAAGTTATTCAAAAAATATGCAGATTATTTCTATTTATTGACACAGAAAAACGAGGGATAGCTGGAAGCCGGAACATATCACATTAATTGTAAAATGCGTTGTAAGGTTTTGAATTGGTGAGTTGTAGGAACAAATCTTAAACATTACTTCTAACTTACAGCTTTCGTCAGTCTGTATGACATATGCACATTTAAAACAGATTTCTGAAATATCGATCTGCCATAACAGAGGAGCTAAATAAGATCACATTCCGATGTTTAACGAATGTTTTTCTCAAAACAGCTCTTGCTCTTGCTTTGAATCAATTACATAAAAACAATTTATATGTTTCTCCAGGACAATTTGTACGTGTGCAATTAATGTGCATTAATTTTTGTGTCTCTAGTAGAATAATTTCCGTGTCACTAGTAGAATAATTTCTGTGTCTCTAGTTCAATAATTTCTGTCTCTAGTACAATAATTTCCACGTCTCTAGTACAATACTTTATGTGTCTCTAGTACAATAATTTATGTGTCTCTAGTACAATAATCTCTGTGTCTCTAGTACAATAATTTCCACGTCTCTAGTACAATAATTTCTGCGTCTCCAGTACAATAATTTCTATGTCTCTAGTACAATAATTTATGTGTCTCTAGCACAATAATTTATGTCTCTAGTGCAATAATTTCTATGTCTCTAGTACAATTATTTCTGTCTCTAGTACAATAATTTCTATGTCTCTAGTACAATAATGTCTGTGTCTCTAGTACAATAATTTCTGTGTCTCTAGTACAATAATTTCTATGTCTACAGCACAACAATTTCTGCGTCTCTAGTACAATAATTTCTGTCTCTAGTACAATAGTGTCTGTGTCTCTAGTACAATAATTTCTGTGTCTCTAGTACAATAATTTCTGTCTCTAGTACAACAATTTCTGTCTCTAGTACAAATATTTCTGAGTCTCTAGTACAATAATTTCTGTATCTCTAGTACAATAATTTCTGTGTCTCTAGTACAACAATTTATGTGTCTCTAGTACAATAATTCTGCGTCTCTAGTACAATAATTTCTGTATCTAGTACAATAATTTCTGTATCTCTAGTACAATAATTCATATGAATCTCTAGAAGAATTTATATGTGTCTCTAGCACAATTCATATGTGCAGTACTTGTAAGGCCGAAAAGTAAAACACTGGTGGATATATGGTTGCCTAAACTTGGTTAACAATATTACAGATCATGAGCGGATTACATGTGTTAATGGGTGTGAGGGAGGGGGATTTCTTCGCAAAAACTGAATCCCAAACCGTAATCAATAAAGCGATTATTTACTGATATAGGTATTACTGATGTATTACTAACATCTGAAACACCAGATATTTTCATAAGTAACGTTAACATCATTTACTTTTGATCGTTTCACAGCTGTGTCTGCCTAAATGGTTAAAAGAATATTCCCATGAATTTTCATATATATGGTATAAGACTATTAATGAAAATATTTGGTAAAAAGCTCGTATCTTCCCGTTTATAAGTTATTGCGTTTCAAATTTCTCGCAATTGTGTTGAAATGGGACCTTGCAGTGTAAACCGATTTGAAGAAGCAAATCGGTGAAACATTCACAGCTATATATATATATATATATATATATATATATATATATATATATATATATATATATATATATATATATATATATATATATATATATATATATATATATATATATATATATATATATATATATATATATATATATATATATATATATATATATATATATATATATATATATATATATGTATATATATATATATATATATATATATATATATATATATATATATATATATATATATATATATATATATATACATTTATATATTTATATATATATATATATATATATATATATATATATTTATATATATATATATATATATATATATATACATTTATATATTTATATATATATATATATATGTATATATATATATATATATATATATATATATATGTATATATATATATATATATATATATATATATATTTATATATATATATATATATATATATATATATATATATATATATATATATATATATATATATATATATATATATATATATATATATATATATATATATATATATATATATATATATATATATATATATATATATATATATATATATATATATATATATATATATATATATATATATATATATATATATATATATATATATGTATATATATGTATATAAATATATATGATAGAGGACTAGCCTATTAAAGATTAAAGAAACAAATTGGTAAAAGGTTGATATCTTTTTTCGTTTAGAAGTTATTGCGTTTCAAATTTCACAATTGTGTTGGACCTTACAGTGTAAACCGTGACATCATAACTACAGATCCAAGACAAGTTTTGGGTATTTCTTTGAAAACTGATTAACTCTTCAAACGTTTCTGGAAGTATTGATTGTTTATTCATTGAGATCATCTAAAATACACTTTATAAGAGCATGTTTTGCCCATGTACTCACAAACCTTACGCTCTAGGTAAAAGAAAAACATGTTTTTAACTTTATAAAAGAATACATAAGAACTGTTTTCATTCTACCTTTATGACATTACATTTTACACTATGGGGTCACTTTTCAACACACTCGCGCAATCTTTGAAATGCAATAACCCCTTAACAGAAAAGAAATATTAACTTTATTTTTATACGAAATTGTTTTGTAGTCCTCTATTATATGTATGAAAATTCACGGAAATATTCCTTTAAGAAAATATGTCAATGTGTAATGAAGGTTAGTTGAATAGCCCTTTTTTTTATTATTCAGGATCATTCACTGTTAAAACCTTGGCCCTATTGTGTATAAAGAAAATTTGTCTCTTCCTCAAATGCCATTTAGCTGAAAAAATAAAGTAGCTGAATTTGAAGAAATCATTTGATAGAACTACATGTCTCATTCTGCTTCTCATTCTCTTGTTCTCATTTTCTGTAATTTATTACATCAAGGTTGGGGAATGTTTAAGAAAGTTTGGAAGTTCAATAGGAGAATAGAAAGAGAAGTGTTCAGTGTAATGGTCATCAGATATTTGATGTCACTGCCCTGTGGTAATATACTTAGACATTTTATATAGCTTTGCATAGACATATACAAGTGTCTCCTGATTATAATATTATCCATACGATCAGTAAGAATGTTAAGAGATGCAGATATGTGTTTTGTAAGACTCAATGTACTTCTTAGACTCTTTTGTATAATCTTTTCACACTTCTCTCTAAACTGCTGAAGATGAAAATTAATTGCCCAACTCTCTATAAAAAGAATTAATTACTAAGTTATAATATCCTTCAAAATTATTCCAACAAACCACACAAGAGTGAGGATTCATAATGAAAGAGGATAATAAGCTAAATCCATCAAGCAATTAGGCTCATAGAGCTGGTGCTTATCCTCGGTTTCGATGGCGCCAGCGGATGAGAGTACATGACTCCCCCTGGAAGGGACGCCAGTCCATCGCAGATTAACTCATTAAGGCAGATTAACTCATTAACCCATTTTCACAGCTGAGTGGACTAGAGCAAGTAGAGTAAAGTGTTTTGCTCAAGGACACAATGCAGCGCTCGCGACGGGAATCGAACCCGGTACATTTCGAATACGAGCTTGGCTCCTTAAGTACTGAACCACTGCACCTCTAATGAAAGAGGATACCAAGAAACTAATGAAGTGAATATGACGAGAAAGATACCAACGCTACTAAGGACAACTAACGGTATATGGACTAATTATAGTAAATGATCTTTTGGTCTTCGGGTTATGGCTGATTAAGACTTGTGGAATTTAAAATATATGTTAACTTTCTGAGGTATGACTTAGGTGCTTAAAATTCTGTCAATTCCTTTCTTAAATCCCATTAGTCGATTTTGCTAGAATTTCATGGCAAATTAATCATTTTACCTAGAATTTAATTATTGAATTAATCGATATATTTTACATAACGTCAAATAATCCATATTTTATCAAGATAAGTATAATTCTTTTTTTGGTTATCGCTTTCCATTACAAACTCTCGCGTACGGTCATAACGCTGTTCCAAATGTATTTTAAAACTTCTATTCAGCCCTTTGTATTTTAAGAACGGAATAAATTAAGAAAAAAGCCCCCAGAGCAAAGCAAATATGTATGCGATAGGAAGATTTCTATTCAAAATCATATATGGCATCACTATTATAATGGTGTAATAACGTTCCTCCTGAATGTTTTGGGGAGAGGAATCACCATTATTAGGTAAAATGGGAGACACGTGTCCCCTGGCCCGTGGGTTCCCACGCTTACGTCATTGATAAGCAGGGCTTGAATTGCCATGGCCTTCTCTAGAAGGTACAGCCATTTTAAGGTCGTGACTGTCAGAAATATCATCTTCCACTTTATTTTTCCTAAAAAGAAACTTAAATGATTACAAGTTTAGTACATACTACAGATTGCTCAGGTATGTCTCAAGTTTACTTCGAACTCCGTGTGATGATATTGTAAAAAAGTAAAAAGAAAAATTTGAATATAGACAAGAAGCAAAATATATAGAGATTAAAAAGAACGTACCAGGTGGTGTGTCTATACATGGTGTGTAATATATATCATATGCCGCTTTATTTTTCCTAAAAACTTAAATAATTACAAAATTACTACATACTACAGATTGCTCAAGTACAGAAGTATGTCTCAAGTTTACTTCGAACTCCGTGTGATGATTTAAAAGAAAAGTAAAAAGTAAAAGTTGAATATAGACAAGAAGCAAAATATATACAGATTAAAAAGAATGTATTAGCTGGTGTGTTTATACATGGTGTGTAATATATATATATCATATGCCGCTTTATTTTTCCTAAAAACTTAAATAATTACAAAATTACTACATACTACAGATTGCTCAAGTATGTCTCAAGTTTACTTCGAGCTCCGTGTGATTAAATTGTCAAAAAAAAATAGAAAGTAAAAGTTAAATATATACATGAAGCAAATTATTTACAGCTTAAAAAGGACATACCAGCTGGTGTGTCTATACATGGTGTATAATACATATCATATGCCGCTTTATTTTCCCTAAAAACTTAAATAATTACAAATTTACTACATTTACATATTGCTCAAGTATGTCTCAACTTTACTACGTACTCCGTGTGGATGATATTGCCAAAAACGTAGAAGTGTAAGTTAAAGATAGACATGAAGGGAAATATCTACAGATTTAAAAGGACATGCCAGCTGGAGCGTCTATATATCAATTTTCTTTATATCTGGCTATAGCGACTGGCTGTAGCGAAGTAATCATGTGTTTGTCGTAAGTCCTTGAAGTTATTCCCTCAATCCAACGAACCAAGCAATCATGGAACCCATAATGAAAAAGTGATACTGAACCAAGAAAACAAGATGTATTGAACACACATACGAGTGCCGTTGACACAGAGGACGCTAAAGATAATATTGATGTGGAATAAATCAGAGCAACTTCTATCTTATAAAGAGTGTGATTAATGCAGCAGATGTGGGCCAATTAATTTAGTATCAAAAATGAAGGACAAAATGGAGGTAAAAAAGAGGAACTTATTTTCGTGAAATTGACGATTCATTTCGTACAACCTACAATGAGGGGAGCCTTATATGTTTTTGATAAAGAGTTTCATTGTGGACTAAAATGTCTATCTAGTATGACACGGGACTAAAAGACAGATAATTTCTTTACAAACCTGAAACTGAAACTAATTTAATATTGCGTTTCAAGCTTTAAAGTTGAAGTTCGAATGAATTAGCCGGTGTGTAAAGTACGAGAGAGGGAGAGAGTCACGTCACACCTTTACTCTCGTTTGAAGTATAAATGTATTTTACTTTAAAGGAAGCTTTATGCAAACTTTTCATGTGTCAAATTTTCGTTGCGATTAATAGTTACTGCAATATAATTTTTATATAGACCTTTTTCCAATCTGAATCGGAAATTTCCTGAAAACTAATTTAATTAATGTCACAGGGCCGAGATTTACGCGTCCATAATAGACCAATCGTACACTGGGGGAATCTTATTGACCAATCAATTACTGGGGGAATCTTGGCCGTCTACACAATTCACGCCCGGTATGGGACCAAACGCATGAAAAAAAATGTTTACAAGCGCACGTATCTAACGTGCGTTATACATGAAGGAAATGCGTGCGCGTATTGCTGCTTACAATTTTTTCCTCAAAATTGTACCTGTTTGTTAGGAAATAAAGAAAAAAATCCTCCAGCATTTAATTGGTCGAAGCACTGAAGAAATCACGTTCGCCTGAACTCGGTTTAAAGAGGTCTATTACAAAAAGGAGACATATTTTGAGACAAGCAAGGATGTGATCTTGCGAGTGGCATGACTTCAGGATTTTCAAATTAGACATAGTTTATATTAGCTTATTTTGACTGTTTGATATCTACTTAAAGGTCTATGGGCGCCTAGAGCCACGAGAAAGAACATTAAATTCTAAACGCAACAATAACACGCACAGTTTTTGAATTATGACTGATTAAAGTTATAGCGATCTGCAGTGAATGCATTATTTATCTTAAATTTGTGATGTATGACCAGGCGGGTAGCTGAAAAGCTTCATGTAATTTTTTTTTAATTCTTTCCTAATTCCAGTTCCTGAAAATGATGACAAAGTCTATTCCTGCTAGATTTTGCTTAAGGGTATGGTATGGTCAACATTTAAAAACGTTTGTTTAATATTCCTTTCCATTTTTCACAAATGTGTAACTAGCAATTAAAGAACAAAGGGTTTACATAAGGAAATAAGAATTTCCGCCCTGTCATACATCACAAGAGGAGCTTAAAGAGGAACACAAATTTACATATTGTGGCTTGAAAATTCAAAATGCTCTAAAATTGTCAATTTTTAACGAATTTGGATGAATTTGTTTACAATTTTTATTATTATACATGGATTTATGATTTAGCATAAATCGCTGCTACACGTGTATATACCTTTAAATAGATATTATTTGTTCTACTGTTTTCCGCTTTCATGTAAGAGGTTTGCTATGCTTAGTAAGTCACACATTTGCCTATGTATTCGAAATATTTTCAAAACCTTTCTATAATTTCATCCAAAAGTAGTGAGTTGTATCTGCTACCGTACTTCTTGGTAATATTGTTTTCACATAACTAAACATTTCCAATTATTGAAACCCTTTATCAACGTTATTTACATTAGATATTCTCGTAAAAACCCTTGTGAACCTAGTAAGTGGTTTTTTACATTTGATCTACTTGACCAAAAGTAGTAGATGAATTCAGGTCAAGGTTGGGAATTTTCGAATCGAATTTCTTGAAATCTAAACGGTGAAATTGGATGAAACAACACAGTTTTTGTGTGCTATTGTTCTTAAAGTAACGGAATACTCAGATTCCATGTAGTTCAGAGGCCTAGTATCAACACACAGCGGACTTATCTGTAATAATGTGTGATGGAGGCTCTACTGGTTTGTCTGTCATCTTCCTCCTGGAGAAATTGCACCTCCTTATTTCCAGGAGATCTCTCGGACTGCCATTGATGCATTCAGTCAATGATTATTCATGCCCTGAATTTGCGGTGGTTTGTACCCGTTGCTGCCAATTGCATTGGGCGTACACATCTCATTGTCGATTAATCATCTTATTTCCAATTGTGTCTTCTGTCTTTTACATCTTTCGTGGCTGTCCCATGCATCCGTGAATTTTATAAACATAGAACTGAAACTAAAACATTTAAACCTATCGGTTTCATTTTAATTACCATATCTCGAACTAGTCTTCTATTAGTTTATCATGATGATTAAATCACATGCGTATCAAATGAAACATTTGTCACGAACGAGAAAAAAATTATATTTATGGTCCAGCATTATTCTATTTTTCGTTCGTTACGTTCTTTTATTTTATGTAGAGATCAAGCTTCGGAAATGTGACTCAAATAGTGCCAGAAAACAAATAAATGAATTTCCTATATAATAACGAAAAATGTGTATCCATTTAAATTGTAAACCCTTTTCATTACAAGCAGAGAAAATAAGGATAATTGAATCAGAGAATTGCCATTTTTATAGGTAAACAACCATTTTTTCTTTTATTTTTTAATAATATACTATAAAAAACCGGGGCATAAAATCCCTTCTGATGTTATTATTTTCGCCATATTCACCTCACTAGTTATCTTCTGTCTTGTTCCAATTCTTTTCGAATTACATGCAATGCATTCCATCTGAGATGACGAAAAGTGTTCATCCATTTAAATTGCAAATCCTATCATTAAAAGTAGAATAATTGAATCAGAGATTTGCCGCTTATAGAAGTAAACAACAGTTTGAATTTCTTTGTTTTTACTTTTATCATTTGACATAAGGTGCAGTCCTAGACAACTAATGATGATATATTCAAAAAATGGTATATTCCTCGTCATGCTAGTTATTAATAGTAACACGTTAGTATCTTGTTCCAAGATTTTTCGACTGTCATGAAATTTGTTACATCTGTAATGACAAAAATTGGTTACTCATTAAATTGCAAATTTCTTTCAATAAAAGCAGAAAAACAAGAAAAATTGAATAAGAAAAATGCTTTTTGGCAGATAATAATAATGACGATGATGATGATGACGATGACGGTGATGGTGAGGAGGAGGAGGGTGATGTGATGGTGATGTGATGGTGATGTGATAGTGATGTAATGGTGATGTGATGGTGATGTAATGGTGATGTGATGGTGATGTAATGGTGATGTGATGGTTGATGCTACTGCTACTACTACTACTACTACTACTACTACTACTACTACTACTACTACTACTACCATTACTGCTACTACTACTACTACTACTGCACCACCACTACCACCACCACCACACCACCACTACTACTGCTACTGCACCACCACTACCACTGCTGCACCACTACCACCACCTACCACCTGCTGCTGCTGTGTTGCCCAGCAGCAGCAGCCACTGCCACTGCTGCCTGCTGTTGCTGCTACCACCACCACCACCTTGCACCTGCTACTGCTGCTGCTGCTGCTGCTGCCTGCCTGCTGCTGCTGCTGCTGCTGCTGCTGCTGCTGCTGCTGTGCCGCTGGCAGCGGCACTGCTGCTGCTGCTGCTGCTGCTGCTGCTGCTGCTGCTGCTGCTGCTGCTGCTGCTGCTGCTGCTGCTGCTGCTGTAGTGTGTGCTGCTACTGCTGCTGCTGCTGCCACCACCACTGCTGCTGCACTGCTGCTGCACCTACTACTGCACCACCACCACTGCACCACCACCACTGCACTACTGCACTACTAATAATAATAATAATAATAATAATAATACATTATGAAAAATAGAGCCATAGAACTCCTCACTTCTCGTCAGACTTCCATCGCTAGTAAGGTTTCATCTTTCTCTAATCCTCTTCGAATTGAAACATTCTCCAGGCTTTCCTTTGCTTCCCATGAATGCCATAACAAGGTTCAGACACATTCGTAATATCCTCTGGTATTTCTTTTATCGCTTGTTATTTATTACTTTTATCGAGCAATCATAATTTCAAAATCAAATACCCACCAATTGAGTGATTTATCACCATCGTGCAGAAAGTACTTATTGTTCGGTTTGATGCCTTATTCTATTCTGTTATCTTACAGTTCTGATTTTCAATGAGAATCAAGGATGTTTGCAATGAGAATTTGTAGGGAGAAAGCTTGGGAATTAGATTATATCAAGGGTCTAACAAAGGGATTCCGTCATCAGCAAAGTTGTTGCTACCTTAGTGATACAAACTAAAGGTTATCCTTTCTTCATGAAAAAAGATACAATCAAGGATATTAGAATCTGAAAGTTGCACTTTATAATGCCAATTCGCTGCCTAAATTAATGAGATTGTGAGATTGGAAAATATATGAAAGAAAGAATATGTAGGCCTAATTCTTGTAATGGATATTACAGAAAGACGAGAATAATAATAAAGAGTAATCCCACATATATTATCAAAATAAAATTTACGACAGTACGAGGAAAGTATATGAAAATACGACCTTTTTCAGGAAAAGGTCACCATTTGTCCTTCCACTTCTTGTTGCAATTTCCATTATGAAATATCACTTTTCTTAGTTTGATGTCAATAAAAGCTTCATGATCACTTTATTGATCAGTTTATGGTAACCACGATATAAATATAAAATGAGTCATATGAAAAAGAAAAGAACGATAACGAGAAATTAATCAAGAAGTCACTTAGTTAGTTCCATTACAGTGATACCAACCTGTGAAATTAATGGAATCTCGAAACATGACTCGAGACCTACATTATATCACGAGTGTTTGCTATAATAAAAAAAAATACAATTTTTTTAGAACTATAGCTGCTGTATATAAGTAAACGTCAGAGTTTTTTGATAGATCCAATTCTCATAGAAATGTGGTTCATGTTATCAATGGGTATCATTACTTTATGATGTTGACAGCTTTGAACAAGATGAGAATTATGATGGTTATCGTTTTAGCAGAGAATTGCCTAATTAGCAGGAATGAGGAGAAACCCATTTATTTCTATTTTGGCAGAAAATATAGAGCCTAATAATCATACTTGGACAGAAATTATACCGATATCGGCGAACAGTTTTGGATGAAGGAAAAACAGTTCGAAAATGTTGAGAATATGGGATGTTGTACTGTTGTAAGTGACATCAAATCATACTTTAATGTCACTTCTAATTGCACATGCATTATGTTTGCTTTTAAATTATTTAGAATCCGCACAACGAACCAAATAAAATCTCAATTGTCACTGTAATCTGAAACCTTTACACCCGCTTTTTTCTTCTTCTCCAAAAGTTATCTCTATTTAATGAAATGCATTACGCATTTCATTAAAACCCGTTGTTGCTCATTTCATTCTTCAAATACGTTGGCCTCTCATGTATGTGCAAATGGAACAGAAAGGGACGCGCAAGTAAAAGTGTCTTCTCAAATACCTGCCGCCGCGTTTAGTACACATTTTGAAATTTTGTACGCCTGTACCTGTATTGAAGTTGATTCCTAATAAGCTTTCGTGCGAAATTTATATCAACATAAATGTATACTTTCTGATAAAATCATTGTTTATTTAACAAAATTTAACTAAATTGTGTTAACTCAAAGCTTATTGCTAAAAATCTGTTTACCGTATTTTGTTTTTTACTATTGAAACAGTTTCATGTATACAGGGAAGTTATAATGAAAAGTGTATAACTTGCTTGCTTCAAATCATAACCTATGATAAATATTTAAGAATATGTTATCTTGCTAAAGTCTATGCCCACAGATTATAAATATCTCTCTTTAATAAATCGTACTCTAGTTTCAATCGTTCAAACAATGCCGACATTAGCTTTGTCAGCTCCTGCTTCTCAACTACTCTGGATTAGAGTGGGATTTTCATATTATATGCGGCGGCGTTTCGTACAATATAAATCCATCATTTTAATTCCATCTCAACTTCATAAATTTAAAGGCATGCGTAAGGCTGAAGAAAGTACTATTTCTGAGAGAGTAAGTGTTTGCACATGAAATGAGCAGTGCTCGGAAGATATTGAAATTTGTGAATTTGCTGATGTTTTCAATATATAGGTATACTCACTTATTCAAAATCTTATGAATGCTAAGAATATCATTATTGTTCTCTACCTTATCAAACTAGCTTCATTCAGGCTGCTGCAAATTCCTTTTTGTAGTTAATGATATATATTTAAAGAGGCGAATTCGTCATATGGAAAAAATATTTAGAATTCCATTCAAATTGTTCGATTGGTTGAAAATTCAACAAATTGTTGCATGATTCGTTGTCTCTTATTTTCTGTCAACACATGTAATAGCCCAGTTGGTTAGGGCAATGAGTTCGGATTTTTTCAAACCAACAGTCGTGAGTTCGTAAAACAATTTATTTCGATTTTTGCTTTTACCTTCCTTTTTTCTCAGTAATTTTCGTTTAGTGACTAATCGTTTTCTTTCTGACAAACGCGTTGAAAAAACTAAATTTCTCGTCGTAATGCACTGTGCATGAAACTCGACGCACACAACGTGCCACTGTCTGGCTGTACAAACAGACAGTATATGGATCTTGTGTTCACAATCGGAAGTGACGTCAATGACATATCTGCTAATTTTTATGATGACATACATGGGCAGTGCTCTTCGCTGAAGGGAAGGGGATTGAATCACAAAGACAACTTTTTGGTAAATACAAATATATATATATATATATATATATATATATATATATATATATATATATATATATATATATATATATATATATATATATATATATATATATATATATATATATATATATATATATATATATATATATATATATATATATATATATATATATATATATATATATATATATATATATATATATATATATATATATATATATATATATATATATATATATATATATATATATATATATATATATATATATATATATATATATATATATATATATATATATATATATATATATGTATATGTATATATATATATATATATATATATATATATATATATATATATATATATATATATATATATATATATATATATATATATATATATATATATATATACATATATATATATATACATATATATATATAACGCCTTGCTCAGGCAGAAGAACGTGTGGAAGAGAATCGCTCGAAAACAGATGTGAGGTAAGAGGATACATAACATACTACAAAAGAAATGAGAACAGACGTCAAATGTGTGTAAAACTACACTAAGTGCATTTATTTACAAATATGTAAATATGTACAAAAAGCGACCACGTCGAAATCCATCTCACATTACACACTCGAATAGACGTCTTATCACAACTGAGATTAAAGGCAGATTGACCAGGGAGTTGCCATTTGGACTGACCAAACATCGTGGCTGTGATACCACGTGTGATATCTGCCACGCCCAGTCTGAACCCTGGATATGACGCATGCAACAGAAGAGCGGAAAAGTACCACTAGTCAGCTCTGTCGCATGCACCATACATACCCTGGGGTACAATTATCTAACAAAGAAATACATGCAGTTATAGAGACAGTGATATATATATATATATATATATATATATATATATATATATATATATATATATATATATATATATATATATATATATATATATATATATATATGTATATATATATATATATATGTATATATATATATATATATATATATATATATATATATATATATATATATATATATATATATATATATATATATACATATATATATATATATATATATATATATATATATATATATATATATATATATATATATATATATATATATATATATATATATATATATATATATATATATATATATATATATATATATATATATATATATATATATATATATATATATATATATATATATGACCTGCCATTTATTGCCCCAGCACCAGTTTCTATCAGTCACGTAATTCGAATACTTGGTCAACCCTAAGGCCTCACAAATGAGCCCCAGCCTGCCATAAGTTGTTATTCTCCTTTAAATTTCAAACAGTCAAACCCGACCTGATATTTAAGCAGGTCGGGTCAGACTTTTTTCCCCCTTTTTTTCTTTATTCTGAAATCTACAAGTAATTAGGATTAAATTTCCCTTATCAATGGCTCCATTGTACTAGTTCTCATGTTGGTCCTGGGTAGTAGTGGAAGTTGGTGTTCAGTATCATATTAGCAATGGATGAAGTCTTTACCGTGTGGCTCAATGGGTATTTTAATTAAGATAAGTGGTCTCATTATTTGCTACATTAAGTTTGTGGCTATGATTTGCTGGAACGAATTTTTAAGGAGAATGACAAGTCATGGATCAAAGCTTTAAAATAGTTGTTTTTATCCCTATCAGGTTATTGGTCGTAATAATACATTTTTAGGCAAAGATCAATCTTGTACTTCAATAGAATTGTTGACAATTTCAAAAACAAACTCTAACAAAAAGAAACGTTTGAACTCCTCAAAAGTTATTTGGACCGATATAAAGAGCTTGTTAGATTAAAAAACCACTTAACGGAAAATTCAAGATACTGTGGCGAATCTGATGTCTAAAACAATGAACGCAGTCCTCCTAATCCACGTTAGCCCAAATTGCTCAAAGGCATGCTTAAATGTCACGCAAGAAGCTTTTTTCCATGTCATAGCAGGGTAAAGTACTGTAAGGTGAATGAGGTTGTTTCTTGGTAGAGAGCAATTTGTTTGCTAGTATCCCTAACACGATTCGGAATTATTATGATTACTTTAGATTGCATACTAGTGTTGAAAATCTTGGGTTTCGTCTGCACTTTGGGTTTTGCTTGCATGTGCTGATTTGAATCTAGCTGTGTTAGTAATGAAAACAATGATTATTTGAGCCACTTACATTACGTTGTATGGAACAAATCTTTTCAGCCTTGGAAGTTCTGATAAGAATCAAATTCGAATACATGCAATAAAGTAATGTTCTTAAGTTGAATGACTGAATAACACGATTTACGATCAAATTAGTACATTTCAACATGAAATTTGTAAGCAAAGATTAAAAGTAATCTTTTAACTCTAGTTACAAAGTTTTAGTTGAAATACTCATATTATTTGAATATTTTCTTCATAATCTATAAAAGAAGACAACTCCTTAGTGTTTTTTGTTCTTGTGTGGTTACGTATACCAAGACAAATATTTTATCTTAATAAAAAATAATTCATCGAGGTTGAATCACACGCTATTTAAGATTGCATATTCAATGCATTGAATGCAGAAGTGTACGACGTGCATAAAGAAAAACATCGAACTACGGCTCAGTATAAATCAAAACAGTAGCATTCCCCTCGGTTATGGATGACGCCAGCAGAAATATTTCCCATGGTATAATCATAGTCTAAAGTAATTTGAACATTTGTCAAATTCTTTAAAACAGAAATACAAAACATGCAGAAACGTTTAATTGAGAAAGCTGAACCGAAATCATATTAATTATGTTTAAGTTTACTAAATAGATAATGAAAATGATTGAAAATTGAATGCATGCAGGTCACTTGAGGGATATATTATATTCAATAATTATCAATTATTGGGCAATTATCGTCACATGAAAAAGATAAAATTCATGTTTCAGGCTTAAAAATACATTTACAACACTCTTTCATTTATTACTACGGTTGATACATAATGTAGATATAACAATAACCTTTGTTTAGTGTTATATACCTTATTACTGTAAAAGATGTGCTAAGTGATGTGGCCGATTAAGCCAAGAGTTGATTATCGTTAATTATCGTTTCAGCGTGAGCTGGGTATTTCTGTATTAGACATTGTATCCATTAATAACACGCAATATAAGATAAGGTATGATATTAATCACCTTTGCAAAATTAGATTACATTGAAATATTGCTTAAATAAATATTCCCGTAAATTTTCATTTGCATGTATATTACAGAAGACTATTAGAGAAACAATATAGTGTACAAATCATGTTGAAATCTCTTACATTTTGGAGGTAAAATATTGCATTTTAAAGATTTCATCGGTGTGACAGGCGCAGTGTACAATGTGATGTCGATAAGGCAGATCCAAGACATTTCTTATGTATTTCTATAAAACAGAACAAACAAGTTTGTCTTTTTCTTAGAGTGTACGGTTCAGGAGCACATGGGCAATACACGTTAAAGTGCATAGTATACGCCATGGTTTACACGTTGCGGTTACTTTTCAACACACTTGCGCAATCTTTGAAATGTAATAACTTCTAAACTTAAAAAAGATATCAACATGATTTTTACTCGAAATTGTTTGTGTAATTGTCCCCTATCATATATATGAAAATTATAAAATGATTTTTTTAGTATCTATAATGACACAGTGTGGTAAAATAATGACTTATGACTGCAATATACAATTGATGTAATTTTTCAATGACTTTTGATGTTCAATGATTATAATAATTCATGTCTAGCATTTGATTCCCTCATATGGGCAGTTTGAAATCACTATTAATGATTCAAATCAAATTAAGTAGTAACGTAATTTAAACAATTATTTCTTCTAACCTTTCGTTGACGTCTGTTCACTCACAATCTTTCGAAATAATTGGCTAAATAAAATTGAAGCTACATCAATATCAAAACTTAGCAAACAGTCTTACATTGAAGGACATTCAGAATAACTTCCAAAAATGCACTTATTTCTCATACAGTAAGAGAAACTTGTTATCACAAGCATACTGCATTCAAATAACGAACGAAAATAGCAGCATAATTTATTAAAACTTAGAGTCTCTTTTGCTAAGAACTCGTGATTACAATCAATTGAAAATGTTAGGATAATACATGAAGATAGGGATGATGTTTCCTTAACGCCCTGCCAGAGATAGGAGATGTTCACTTCAAGTCAAGTTATTAAAGGATAAATGTTATGACAACTTCTGTCACTGATAACAAATTTGATTGCTCTTGACATTTCCATTGCTTTATTCCGTAATCTTTTACGAGCTTTTTTACTGATCTTATGATTCTACTAATCCCCTTTTCTGATTGAAGATTTTACAACATTGCAGATGAAGGTAGAGAATTTATACACGGAATAAAAATCATATTTGACACATGTGTGGCATATATTACGTCCCCGTCATATAGTATAATGCTCCCTCTCGCTCTCAATTAACGTCTCTGAGTTACAAAATTAGCCACACCCACCCAACCTTGCAACGCGGTATAGGTGGGGCAAACAATCCTCAAATCTGTTTTGTGCATTGACATTTAGATGTTCGCAAGGCAGTTTGAACGCATTGAAGTTTTTATAGCTGGTATTTTGGGATTCCGAATGGTATGCTATTAGCTATTACAATAGTCTAAATAGGATGTTATGAATGCGTGAATTAATTTAAGAAGGGCCTTTTCATTTACATAACATTTAACGTTGTTGAGTTTATAGAGCTGTTCCAAAGCTTTGGAACAAATGTTACTAACTTGAAGAGTCATCGAAAGAATTTTGTCAAAAATTACCCCGCGGTTTTTAAAAACAGATCCACAGAATATATGTGCTGCTCATTCGCTCCTCTTTAATTGCTTTCCTATTTATTTTAGTGCTTCTAACTCAGGTCAAGATTACCACATTGACTGGTGTAAACAGTTACAAATTGTCATAAAGATGCAAATGTTTGCATTATAGATCCAGAAAGTATATGTCATCTATGTGTTGTTCATCCACGCCTATTCATTTACGTTCCGATTCTTTTGTAATGTTTCGAACTCAGGTCAACATTATTACATAAATAGATAGTGAGTAAACTAAGTTTCAATGTTTCAATTCGTATAGGTCTGCTTACACTCGAAATTTCATTGAAATCTCATCCAAATATACACCCAATTGATGGCTTCTTCTTTAATCAAAATTTTGAATAGCGTCAATTCCAATCTTCACGAGTCAGAACAGCTGAACAGGGAAGTGTTAAAGGTCTCTTGAATTTTTGACAGACAGGCCGAAGATTGAAAATGATTGCTTTATAAGAAAATAGCGAAGTGTTTAACTAATAAAATCACTTTTATGCGTATTTTCATGTAGAATTATGCTCGCTTGGAAATGGTTGAAAACATGAAAATTTAATAGTAAATATTTAAGTGATTTTGAATTTTTGCATGATTTTGATATATATTTTTGCAAACATTGCCTCTAGGCGTTGCTATGCCCTTATCATATATGATAAATTGTTTTCTAGCTTGCAGTTATATGAATATTTGAGTGCTTGTAAACCCACATAATATTATGTCTTCGAATATCATATGAGTAGGTTATCGACTTCAAAAGTACAATGCATTGACAACATTTTTCGACTCAATAGAAAGTATCATCAACTGATCAAAGAATGTGAAAAGCAATACTGCAGCTTAAAACGACAAAGGTACGCCATTTTAGTACACCATCATCTTTAAGGGGTTTGAGCAAGAGCCAGAAAATTGTTCAGCTATGAGCTTTAAAACTGCAGCGTTCGTTACATCCTTAACTTGCTTTGGAGATTTTGCCGCATTTGTTTGTTTACCTTTCAGTACATGCATTTATCTATTTTGGTGTGTTTATTAGTGCTTTTTGCGTTCAAAAATTACTGTACCATCAAAATTTCCCTAAACTATCAACGTTACAAGCCGCGATTTTGAAGATAAAGTTCTATAGTTTGAATAAAATCAAAGGAAGTTGTAACTTCTAAAAAGTATTAGAATTTGGGAAAAAATTCAACGTTCCTTTACCAGTGTGTTTAGTATATTTTTGTTTATCTTGGGCTGATTTTCATCAATCACAGGAGGTACTAACTCCAAGAGAAAACTGTGATATACTTTCTGTAAGTTTGATTTTAAAATTGCATTTTCAAATACCAGAAAGGTGCTTTTATAACATGATTTACAAATGTCTCACGCCTAAACATTAAAGTTTGTACAATTCCCTTTACTCATATATATGTAAACCCTATAGGCATTTTCAAACCGAGTTTTGCCGAACGTAAATTCGTCCGTACTTCGGCCAATCACCTGCTTAGAAATTTTCCTTTGTTACCCAACCAATTAGGTGCAGTTTTGGAGGAGAATTCTGTAAGAAACAATGCGCACGCGTATTACTTTCAAGTAAAACGCACGTATGATACGTGCGTTTGAGAGCATGATTTTGATATGATTGGTTCGATATCGTACGTGAATTGTTCAGACGGCCAAGATTCCCCCAGTATTTGGTTGGACAAAAATATTCCCCCAGTATACCATAAACGACACGTGAATTACGGCCATGTGACATTATTTAAATTAGATTTCCGGAAAATGCCGATTCCTATATGAAAAGGTCTATAGTTCTTAGTGACAAATTGAGGTTATCTAAAGACAGACTCACTTTTCAATCTATTTTCCTTGATTAACATAGAAAGCTATGGTATGTTGATGGATTCATAACACTGTATTAATGCGAACGAGGTTAGGCATTGATAATGAGTTAAAGGCCATCTATCCTGATTAAAATGTAGAGGCGTGCATTTTATTCCAGAACGATTTCTGATTGGCCTATTAGTATAAGTAAACGTATTTCGACCAATCAAAACGCACAAATTAATTATATTGACCTTCACGCTAAAGACGATATCTGGCCTTTAAGATTCTATAAACCTGTCAATCAAAGTGTGCTTGCTCGCCAATATATTGCTCTAACATCAAACGATTTACATAAGAAAACATGACATTTTTAAGTAGAAATACGATTTTGTATTGAAAAATATGAAGTGTCTACTTCGAATCTTTTTGATGGGATCTTTAGCTATTTTCTCGTGTATTAAATATTTTACTACAACTTAGTCATTGCTTCTAAGATTTCACATCAGTGAATCAGATACTCTGCTACGTTTGATTAATTTTGATAACGTTTTTTTGTTTTCAAGTTTCAAACAGTCGTAGAAATAATAGCCAAGATTGTTAAAACTAAACTTAAAAGTTCATGCTTCAAACTATAATTTCAATTGTGCGTGTAATTGTTGAAAATATGCAATAGTGCATACACATGGGCCTTGAGGCAGATGTGCTTGAAAAACACGAAATCATCTGAATGGAATCTAATTGATCAACTAACTTTGCTGTATGATTGTCAGTTTCTAGTTGAGGAAACAAGACCAAGGTACGTTGGATGTCAGGCTAGACTGTCAGGAAAACTTAGTTGCATCGAGTTCTTTGACCCTCATTTATCAGTTTATGACAGGAGATTGGAAGCGATATTTTCTTTTAGAGTGCCTGTCTACAAATTTTGAATTTGTTGGAACTATTCTACTTTTCTTTAGCATAATAATTGCCTTGAAAATATGCATCCACAATTTTACATAGAGATAATATTCCGCTTGTACGCACTTTAAAATTTACTAAAGGTAGTTTGGACGACTCAAGATGGCTCATTTCTCTTTTAAATATTTTCTGAAATTCAGGGTGGATTCGTTGCCCAAAAACGTTAAGTAACTTTCAACACTTTCTTCATCCTCATCATAATATATTGCAAGGGTTCTTAATTGCATTTTTTAAAAGGCCATTATTTTACAAGAGCTTCAGGCCGTGGGCCAATCGCGTGGCAAAACCAGTGTCATGTGACAAACAACACCCATCAAAACAATCCCTGAATACAAACAAGTTGAGAGCGTGCGCGATTGGCAGGATGTACGCCAGATGTCGGCGGTTTTCTTATCCACGTTTCTTTGACAAGCCGGGAGCCCAATTTATAGCGGAACTAAAAATAACATTTCATTTGATAAGCCGCGATGCCTTAGTGAACTGATCTGCCTAGGAAAAAACCAAAATAAACGTGTATTTTGCGATTTTTACCGATCTCATTCGGATTGATCTTACATGCAATTATATTGTATTGCATTATATAATGACTATTGTTCGCGGGCCGGATTAGATTGTCTAGCGGGCCAGATTTGGCCCGCGAGCCGCCTATTAAGAATCGCCGCCCGGTATATTGTATTGTACTTAAAGGAAATTAAATGTATCATTCATAGATATATTCAAAAGTGAAGGCCACCGTGCTGGAAACGTCATTTCCGGTTTTCAATTTTCGTTATTGATTGCGAGAAATGATGTTATCGATACTACATGTAGGCCCCTATGTTCTGTCCGGTGAATGAGTGATCGATAACATCACGGATTTCTCGCAATCAATAGGGGAAAAAATGAAAACCGGAAGTGACATTGCAAACACGGCGGCGCCCACTTCTGAATGCATTTATGGGACGATATATTTCCTTAAAATGATATATGTATTACAGTCATTAATAACATGAGAGAATTCTTCGTCGATCCTCTAAATGTGATGTTTCTTGTGCTATTATTAGCAAGAACCAGGTCATAGAAAATACTTCAGAGGATTGTTCTGTTGTGGAATATATTTGAATATGCTTGCCTCAGGAAATACGTCACCGATTTTGTTATTTCAGATGGTTGACGTCGAATCAGGGAAGAAATATGTCCGCAAGAAACGAATGAGATCTCCTTTACCTTTATGATTATGTTTTCTTTAAAAGCTGTATCCTTGAAATAATTTTTCACTTTTGCAGAGTTTATTTTTACCTATATGAGTAAGCTGAATGTCTCTCTTTGCAACTAATTGTTTGGCAATTCTTTTACAATATAGAATGGCGTTTTTAAAACCTCATACACAATTTTCCAAGTGCACACTTTGAAGGTCACAGCGCATCTAATAGCATGTTCGACTTGGTTTAAGTTTACAAACAATATCAACAATACTACTCAATTGAGTTGTGGATAATTTATCATCAGTAAAATATTTGTTAATGGAAAAACAACCCATGTAAAAAAACCAGTTCTCTTTAAACGGTATATTATATTCAGCAATAGTTTGCTATTGAGTGTAATTCAAAATTGTGTAAGATAAAACTAATACTGTTTGTTACGGTTCAAAAACAATTTTTTCGGAGAAAGGTTAAACAAATCTTTCAAGTTTAGGCCTACCGTTTTAGGTAAGAAAATGTGTTTTTAACAGCTGTCACATTTATCAATTAATTAGGTTGCATAGATTTAAATTAGTAAAATAATTGTTAATGCAAAAACAACCCATGTAAAAGGCCAGTTTTCTCCAAATGGCAATATTATATTCAGCAATATTTTACTCTTTAAGTATTATATTCAGTATTGTGTAAAATGAAACTAATAATGTTTGCTACAGTTCAAAAACGATTTTTCAGAGAATTACAGGTTAATTCACTATGTCATTAATAGTTCATTAAGTTTTAAATTAATCTTCACGTTTTTATTCTCTATCAAACGCAACGTCATTATCTCGCGTACCTGTCTACCGATGATAAATTTTCCCAGATATCTAATCGAAAGCTGCAGCTTAGTGCTTAAAGACGCATCAAACGTAGTCCACGTCTTTCCCAGCGGTAAAAAAGAAGATCACACCGTTGAGCTTAATATTTCAAATCAAGGCAAGGGTATTATGGAATTTCCTTAACCCTTATCGATCAGTTTGGGTGCTCGCACATTGTCGTTTGTTCTGTTCACAGTATTCTGCAAAGTTAAAGTTGTTTTCAGAATTGTGATCGATAAAACTGTCCTACTTTGCAACCACAGAGGAGAAGACAACATGATCTCTAGTTCATTTCCTAATCTTAAGAATGAGAGTCTTGAGAATGCAGAGATCGATTAAGTGATTTTATGTTCTTGCAGAGAAATATGATATTATATACCTGTTAATACAGTAGGTTCATCATATTAGTCTTATTCTCAAGCGGTGTATGCGAACATTGCTATCAGGATTTCTAATTCTTCAATTGCGCAAAAAGGTATTGCTAAACATGCTCACGTTTGTTAATTCAGAAAATGAATTAGTTACACATTCTCAAAGGTATGTGGGCAGCCGCATTATATTATAAAGCCATGCTAGGGGCGCAAAGGAACCTAAAACGTAAACCGCTCTTTAAAACTGTGGAAGAAAATCGCTTGAAAATAGATGTGAGACTTAGTAATTAAATATCGCACTGGCAAAGAATGGAAAGCAGATGACAAAGGTGTTAAATGTGCGAAGGTGCATTTATTTACAACTTTTTATAAAACAGTCCGGTCCGCGCTCCCGATCGGGAGATCTTCCAATTGAGAGATCGAGGCATGCGCATTGACCATGATTTAAATTGTTGCTATTAAGTTCAGCTATTAATTTTTTTGATTGCCAAATTCTGTAATTCTAAAGTTGTATACTTTAGAAATGATATTGGAATTAACATTTTTGTATAATTTGAGCTTTTGCTGGTAATTAAAATGTTAAAATCTGCTCTTCGAAAATATTGAAATTAAATGTTGAAAGATTTCGTTGAAATTCCTAAGCGAAAGTCAAATTTGCGCTGGTGAAAATGAGATTCTAATTTCATCGTTCTGTTTACACCAATGAAATTTGAATATTTCGCATGCATTTTTCCTACCTTTGGTTTAAACCTATTCGTTATATATTTCTTAGAGCGATTTTAATTTGGAAAAATGCATTGTGGCTTATAATGACAAACAATCTCCCGATCAGGAGATCTCCCGTTCAGGAGCATGGACCGGACTGCAAAAAGAGACCCCAACCTCAAATTACACACTAAAAACAACACGTCCGTGACGTACCAAAACAGAAACAAAATATAAACTGAAAAAACTTCGTAGTCGTGATAGCGCGCTTGGCATCTGCCACATTCAATCAACCATGGACATGACGTATGCGACAGAATAGAGCGAAACAGTACTGGTCAGTTAGTTAGTACTGGTCAGTTATCGCATGCGTCATACCCTGGGATGCGAACAGAATTATGGTAGCGAAGCGTTAAAGAAACACAGTGATGCTACGGCATCACATTATTCAATTTTCTTGAGTCCCTAAAGCATAACAACATAAAATTCTAAGTAGAATGTTTGTTATATTTTGAAAATAACACACTTAGTATTCAAGGAACTTTTGACATATTCAACATATGTAATGTATGACAAGAGACAGCGAGTTTAATTTGTTCATTTTATTCACTATATATTTCTTTCCTTAATTTAGGTTTTGAAAGTGATGAGAATTTCTCTTTCACGTACATGTTGATAGTGTGTGTTGTTAAGATTTTACATCAACGAATTCGAAAATAATGAATGGTAAATTGATCAATACCTAGGGTATACAGAGGTAAATCAAAGTTATCAAAGGTAAAGCCACATCCGGTTTTTAATTTTTGTTATTGATTGCGAGAAATCTGTTATATTATCGATATTACACGTAGGCAGCTGTGTTCTGTCAGGCGGATTAGTGATCGATAACATCACAAATTACCAGCACGGCGGCGATCTTTTCTGAATACATTTATGGGACGGTACGTTCCTGATACAGATTTTTTGCAGTGATTGGTATTTTAATAGCTATTTAAATTGTGATGCAATTCAGCTAATTTTGCTATAATATGTCCATAAATTATAATTCAATGTTGTACTACTTTCGATCTCAAAGACTCATTGGTGTTATCTAATATTTAAAAACACACCAATAAAAGCAATATACCAAAACTAACTTCTTAACAAACAAACAATATTTACAAGACCATATTTGACTCAAAGCTCGCAATGATTCGAGTCAAGGTTTTGCAACGTATAGCCTAAAATAAATATATATCCCCCATTGACAGGTTATTTTATGATAGATGTCAAGATTTCAATTGATTTCTTTCGCATTTCATGTTCTAAAAGCCTCGTTTTAGTTCAAAATATTTCTAATTATTTGTCAACTGTAATGCATCTCTAAGTTTCGTAAAACCATTACAAGGCCCCACACCACGCACAGGTGTCAGTCCAAATGTTTTCACATGTCAATCCCGAAGTAAAGAAAACTGAATTTTTGCCACCGATGACATTTGTGGCCTCTTTGTCTCGGACTATGTATTATTATTAAATATATAGACGTCTCTAGCGAAATTGAACCGATGCATAATGTCCTTCCTCTATCCTTGGGTGATTGGTTTCAACAAATACAACTTCCCGATGGCTTCCAAACTTGATCAAAACAAAAGGGAAGATACAAAATATATTTGCGTAAAGCTTGAAAGCGTTTTTAATACTGGAAGCTTAACTTACAAAATCCAATAACAAAACTTTCCACCGCAGGATATATTTTGAAATTTTGTGGCCTGCTATCCAACTTAACTCGTGAACTGACAAATATGAGGTAAACAGTTACTATAGTATATAGCATTCAATTGAAGAGGTTATTCTCTTACTAATATATTTAATGATTTACCCAGTTAGCAATGTAACATTTATTGCACCCTATACATAATATATCTGAGGTGCGGTGGTTTAAGGAGTCACACCTGTATGTTAAACGTACCGGGCTCGATTCCCACCGCGAGCGCTACATTGTGTCCTTGAGCAAGACACTTTACTGTACTAGCTCCAGTCCACTCAGCTGTAAGATGAGCACTAGCATTAATGAGAGTTAACCTAAAAATGCGAGTTAACCTGCGTTTGACTGGGAGAATTTAATGGGAGTTATTTAATGGGAGTTAACCTGCGACTGACTGGGAGAGTCATGTACTCTCATCTGATTGCACCATGGAAACCGGGAATAAGCACCGGCCCTATGGGTTTAAAGGCTCCGATGGATTTAACTTTAACTTAACTATGATATGTCTACAACTCTAATATAAGTGAAATTCCACCAGACGATAACTTCTCGCTTAAATGGACCATGTAAAATGATACGTTGGAATTTTTCCTTTACAATGTTAAAGAGGACAAAAAGTATTTCTATAGGTAGAATAATTGATGTTCAATGTAATTTGCCAAAGTGTGTCTTTTTCATACAAAAACGTGTATTTTAAGATAAGTAATCTATCGTAAGATTTACAGCAACCGTTACGTACTTTATGTAACTTATTCACAATTCATTATACACCTTTAAAATGATTATATGCTATTCATAGACTTTGCTCATGATATTCAAACATGTATAAATTTTATTGTCAGAATCAGTTTCACGCTATTGGAACAAAGGATCAAGAACAATACAATTATTATTAGTATTACTATTGTGGATGGCCAAAGTTTCCCGCCACTTTTTATTCTTACCCTTTTTTTCAATTGTGTCGAATTCTCTGACACCAATCAAAAGCCTTGAAACCTTGTGAGTTACCTTGCCACGAAATTTTTGATTCTTCTTTTTTACTTTTCTTTTCCCGATCAAAGCGTTTTGGGACCGGGAAGAAGGGTGGGAGTGAGGTTGGGGAGGAGGCACTTTATATGCGAGATATATATATATATATATATATATATATATATATATATATATATATATATATATATATATATATATATATATATATATATATATATATATATATATATATATATATATATATATATATATATATATATATATATATATATATATATATATATATATATATATATATATATATATATATATATATATATATATATATATATATATATGTATATATATATATATATATATATATATATATATATATATATATATATATATATATATATATATATATATATGTATATATGTATATATATATATATATATATATATATATATATATATATATATGTATATGTATATATGTATATGTATATATATATATATATATATATATGTATATGTATATTTAAATATATATATATATATATATATATATATATATATATATATAAATATATATATATATATATATATATATATATATATATATATATATATATATATATATATGTATATTTATATATATATATATATATATATATATATATATATATATATATATATATATATATATATATATATATATATATATATATATATATATATATATATATAAATATATATATATATATATATGTATATTTATATATATATATATATATATATATATATATATATATATATATACATATATTATATATATATATATATATATATATATATATATATATATATATATATATATATATTTATATATATATATATATATATACACATGTATATATATATACACACATATATATATATATATATATATATATATATATATATATATATATATATATATATATATATATATATATATATATATTCTTCGAAAGTAATCGTGTAATTAAAGGAAAGGTATCTGCCCATAAATACATTCAGAAGTAAAGGCCACCGTAATGTCACTTCCGGTATTCAATTTTCCCTATCATGAGGAATTTTTCGATGTTATCGATCACACATACACCGGACCAAACATAGGGACCTACATGTGTTATCGACAACACACAAGATTTCTCGCGATGAATGAGGAAAATTGACAACCAGAAATGACGTTACCAGCACGGCTACCTTCACTTCTTAATTTAATTATGGGACGATACTTTTTCTTTAAATAAAATAATTGATACTTGTTCATATCAAAGAGGGAATCTCTTCTGAAGATAATTGCGTGATCCGTCACCAATTAGAGAAAAAATATCAGGGTGCCCTGTCATTAATTTTATTTTGGACGGAGGATGACGTCATCATTGGTTTTGAGCGGACCGAGGCGATAGGCACCCTGATATCTATTCCTATTCATAAATTGGCTCTTTTTCTTTAAAACATTAACACACATGACATTTCACAAATTTCCTTTGCTCAAGAGGAAAAATTTCCCAACGAGTATGACGTCATAGCTTAAGAAATCTCGACCCTTACAAAGAAAGAACACAAGAAGTACATCCGCGTCACGATAAAATTAAAAATATCGGCCATTTCAATCTATAATACTTGTAAAGAACCTAGGTACCTCCATGGTCAAATCAAGTGATATACCTTGCATTTGTTGTTGCCAAACTCGGCCTTGCATTAAGTTGCATAGCAGACGACACTGGCTGAATGGTAAGGTCAAGTTTTAGACTACGATTTTCAATTTCGACCAAGATAAAGAAGTCTGCAGGTTGAGAAGGTAAATCGGAAATAAGAGTACATAAACATGCTAGTTTATTGGGTTTCAAATTGCCTGGATGTTTGAAGGTACAGTCTCCTGTCTTGCTGAACATTTTGTTTAAACTAAATGCAAGCCCAACTTTAATGGCGGATACCACTTGCACTAACGTTCGGTACGTTGCTAGTAGTAGAAGTTTCATGTTGTTTGTTAGTCTTAACATTACGTTAATAGCCCTGTAGTAGTATCTCACTGTTTATGTAGGGCCTACGGCGCACTAGTGAGATAAACATCTCACTCAGTATGCCCTACATGCTATGCTACACACTACTTGCAATACTGAGTGAGACAACTCAACACAAACTTCCATTGTAATTTTCATTTGGACCTATCATACGACCAACACATTTAGAAATTATGATGGCAAAACTATTACAAATAGAACTGACGAGCTACCAATTTGATGACAATTATATTGTAAACTTACTAAATACATTTTTATCTCCTTATATACAACAAAAAGGAATGAAATTGAATGATTTTTGGAGCTAATCGTTTACCTTGACAACTTTGTCCTTCTGACTCGCGACGGGCGTACAAAAGTAACGCACAGCTCAGGCCAGATTACGCTGGCGAGTGTTAGTTTTCAGATATTCGCACTTACAATCTTCTTCGAGAGACAACAAGTCACCAGCGCGAGAAAAAGTTTATATCACATATTACGATGGAGGAGTATGTTTGATATGCAATAAAATATCATTTAAGCGAAATAAAGAAAAGTGGCAAAACGGTAAAAAAATATTTGGGAAAAGAATTTAGGCCTATACAACTAAAAGAAAGTCTAGCTTTATCAATAATTGTTCTTCAGGCAGTTATTGCTTATTTGTTTTAATGAAGTTCATGTCCATGTCGGGGTGCTCAATACATAAGTGTAGGAACGGGGAGGGCAGGGGAAGGGTGCCCTACACAAACAATGAATAAAGTGCCCCTTTTGAAAATGAAAAGTTCACCTCAATTACTGTCAAAGGTGCGAGAATTTGTGGCGGAATTTGCGGATACTTTTAAACAAATATTACAAAAGTGCCTTTTAAAAATGAATACCGTCTGGGCTCAGAAATTCTATCTACTAGGTGAGGCGGGGTGGGGGGGGGGGGGAGATTTCCATTTATTTAAAAAAATAAAATTAAGACGATAACTGCTTTGTCAATTAAATTGTAGACCTGTAACAAAATATTTTGTTCAAACAAAATTCATATTTTTTGGCTCAGTAATTGCCATACTCCTTACCCCGGACCAATTGAGCCTCATGACGCATATCAACATGAAAAGTACGCGGAATTTTGCTATCGAAAGTGTGGGGGGACAAAATCACGCTAAAATGCAAAAAATAATCTTACAAAAGGTACAAATTCGGAAATAGTGTGTGTGTGTGTGTGTTAGGGAGGGGGTAGCCTTCCTTTCAATTCTCTCTCAAATCCAGCCTGTGTACATGGACAACGGTGACCGATATGGTTACTAGTCTCGTTTACATTCACCATGTGGTATATAATACGTATTGTTGTCAGATCTCGTTCATACTTTCAACATCCAAGTTGTGTTATTATTGGTACGCACGCTAATTGTTCGATTTAGTGGTGTTCGCCCGCGGATTCCTTTAACGCTTGGACGTTCGCAGTATTTTCAATTAATTAGGTACAGACACTTCAACGCTTTGTACAGTGAACCATCGCGGAGAAGGATCGGTGAAATAATTTCTTATTTTAACCAATTTACAACAGCCATTGAGGTTTAAAACGTAGGTGCCCATTAAGTTTAAGTCTTTTAAAGTATGTTCATGTTATTTTTACATAGTAGGACGAATTTTTTAACCTATAATTACAGAAGGCTACAGCCACAAATTTGTCGCAGAAAGGCTTATTTTATGCCGTGCGTCGTCAATATTCGGTTACGCTATTATGTTGAGCAATGTTAACGTTTTCCACGTTATAATTTTCACGACTTCTGACTGTGTACAGCCGATGCATATATATGGCTACAGTACACAGTCATATGTTATCTGACTAACAACGCACATGTCAGATGAGCCGTATTTTGTTTTCTTCCAGTGCACACTTTTGGTTCCTGTTCATATCCGTGGTTTTGAAGTTCTGTGGGATAAATGCAGCAGTGCAAATTATGCCTATGATGTAATTAAGCCAAGGCCCACAGAAAATATGTTGTTTTCACAGTATTGCTCACTGCAGGAAAAAGTGGCAATGGGGCTTGTTTGAAATTCTGCATGCATTGGCCCTGTTAGCTCTCATAGAGCTTAAAAAATATTTTTACAGATACTTAAAATGTTGTCGATAAGCTCTATGTAATTTCTGGAACTTTTTCGGAACAATATTCACATATAGGATAGTCACGTTAAATTGTAACTGCAGCATTATGGGGTTCAATTAAGGTCACTTTCGACTTTCCTCTAGCTGTCTAGTTGCCGTGTTACACGAGGCTCATAGTCTGCCATGATATCTGAGGTGAGAAGACACAGAAACAATCAGTTTACTTAAAGTTCTAATATTTCGATTTGTTTCGCTTAGATTATTTAAGATTAATTTGAACATGATATTTGTAGGAAGACCGAAACAGAAAAATTGATTTTCAGTCACTCATTTTCTCAAAAAATCTTAATGACGCTATTGACGTAGAATTTTGTTTTAGTAATAAAGAAGAGTGCAGACCAAGTTTTACTTTTAGCGAATGTTACCATGAAAACTTCATTTTTTCACAAAGGTAGAATAAACAGATAATGATTATGTTGATCAAGTCTCCTTACTTGCATAGTGCTGGTCTCGAATCTGATTCGAGACCGGTCTCTAATGGATTTCAACCAATCAGAAAGCTAGAAACTTAATTAACTATTCATGAACACACCAATAAATCCGACACACACCAGATACGTCACTTCCACGACGGTAATTGGTTGGCTTGTTGTTTTTGTAGAAATATTTCAATCAATAAGAAACGTTAGATTTTAGTGTAATTTTGATCTCCACGTTAACAAGACCTTTAACTATTGTATATCAGAACAGCAAATAAAAGTCTAGTAAGATGAATGATTTACAACCTGAAGAAGAACAAAAACAAACATGTTTTCAATAACGAAAAATGTATGAATATTTAATGCAAAATATTCACAATTGATAAAAAAATTAGACTTTTTGTAACAGTTGTTTCCTTACAAATTTCTTGAAACTTCAATATTTAACCTGTCTAATGATTGGAACAATATATAAGACTAAAAAAAAACTAGTTCGAAGATTTGTTTGGATATCAAGTTAAGCTGGAGGATGAAGCATTTGGTCAATTACTCGTATTTTGGAAGATATGAAGTTTTGGACATGTCTTGACAAGTTGTACAAACCTATGAAGTAAAAATGTAATTGCTAATATGAGGCAACAGTATCATTCAATTCAATAAATTCTATATCATTTCGTATTTCATCAGCTGTTGGAGCATATTTCTGTGTCTTGCCTCTTAGCTCCAAGCAGCTTTCGAGTGAAGCTTGAAGATTCTCTTCTTGAGTAAGCAAAGATAACTTCCTCTTGTAGAGGCCGTCTCGAAGTATATTGGAAATGATATTTATTCACTCTTTATCTTTAGTTGCATTAGGACTATGCGAAAATACGAACATACCGTACATTTCATGTTTAAAACAGGCATGTCACAAGAACAAAAACAGAAGTTTGAATTTCCTTAGAATTCAGTACCTTGGAAGCCATAGAATCGTAGAAAAAATTAAAGTGTATTCAAGTTTATATGCTGGAAAATAAATCGATCTGAGTCGACCAAAGTTTTATCAAAGATAAGTTAAAAATTCCCCATGGATATCCTTTCTGGAAGAGACTATATGTTTAGATAAGGTAATAATTCCCAATGGATTTCCTTCTGGAAGAGAATAAATGTAACGAGTAAACTTGCCCATTTATATTTGAAAGAAAAAAAACAGTAAAGAGAAAAGAAACTTCGATAAAGTATCCCAAAACCTTTCATTTGAAAGTTCTGTTGAATATGGTGAAAAATAAATTTAAACTGAAATGTGACATCACATCTTCAAATTCTCTCTAATTTCAATTTCTTTGATATTGATTTCTGGGTTAATATACCAGGTACTTTGATAGAAATTGTTGGTTATACAGGTGAGTATAAAGCAAGGTCTAATACATACATTAAACACTCAACAGGCTCTAATACCACGCCATTCCATATAGACCAACGCGCCACCAGTCAAGTTCTCCGGCTGCTGTACTGTCAGACCGTACCTAACATGAATTTGGACTTCACTGGGCCAGGACTTAGGACGAGAAGTGAGTGAACACTGCGTTTTCACGCTTTCCGTCTCAAATAGTGTTCAGAGTAATTGGCAGGGGTGACTGTCATGCTGTCTGAACATAAATTTAACGTCCTTGTTCGATGGACGGTGCGCGTCATCCAGTCCGCGTCATCCAGTCCACTACTTTCAGAGGCTAGCTGTTCGGTTGTCGAAAAATCTCCTAGTTGAACCTCATGGGACTCGAACCTGGAACCTCCGGTATTTCAGTCGTACACTCTAGCAACTGAGCTATCGAACTCTTATTGAAGTAACATGATATTACCAGCTGAAGAAACTTTTGCAAAATGATGTAAAGTAAGACAGTTCTAAGCAACTTTGATTTCAAAAGTAGATTGTGATGTCACCTTTCTGCATATCCTCTCCAACAACGATATAAGTACTTAGAAGTTGAAGGGAAGAATTCCATTCCATTAGTCTTGGTAATGATTATTGACCACTAGTCAATTATCATTTTCAGGACACAATATAACAAATTGTTGGTTGTTGTCATTCTGGTTGCCAATTTGTTTTAAAAGGAAACCGTAGAATGTTTTAAGAACTGACCTTTTACGTTATTATCGAAATTCCAAAAATCTAATGTAGACGTTATTTCTGTATACTGTTTAAGGAGATAAACTTCAAAAGTCATTATACAAGAAAGAATTGGAGAGGAATGTGTGAAGGTAAAAGCAAAGGTAAGGCCATCTTCAGGCCAATCAAATTTACAATGAAAGAGAATTTTGAACTGATTCGAAAATTTCATTCCATTGCTTTTACTTTTTCCACATTAATCAAATTTCATTTACAATTTATTCTAATAAACTTAATAAAAGTAAATTTACGTTCTCATCAGCTGCCATTGTCTAATATAATTTTTTTTGAATTGCTTAGAATATTTTCTTAGACAAAGCATTTATGTTGTTACCGAAATTCACCTAAAGCTCCTCGGCACGATTTCTAATCAGAATAAGGAAAATATAATATTTGCAGCGCTGGATTTGCAAAGAGTTAATATCAACTTTTGTGTTTTACCTATAGACAGTAGCTAGATGAAATTAATAAGCTCACGGCCTGGCCGTGAACGATAAGACAAAAAAGAAATTGGGAACAATAATCTAGGATACAAAACATTGCAAAAGAGTACTGACGTGCACTGCATGAAAAATATTGGAAATGAAAATTATTGTCACCTACTGGGAAATATTAGCAAAATTGTGAAATACTACATTGTAAAATCATGTGAAAAAAATCTCCAAACTCAGTTCATAGGACAAAATGTAAAATCGTGGGAACGTAAACACCGGTGAGATCAGAGATACAAGAAATTTCAACGTTTCTGATTGGTCGAACTGTTTACATAAACATGCACCGACAAGCCAATTAATCACCGCCGCGGTAAGTGACGTTACTACTATGGTCAGGTTTGTTGGTGAAGGTCATGCAAATTTTCTTTTCATCAGCTAAATAACTCTATTATATGTAAAATAAATCATGCTAAATAACTCCATTAATGCGTTTAACGTTTGTGCAATGAGCGTTTACGAAAAACGAGTGCATGAAAATCGATGAATGATTAGCTTTGTGTTTCAATTACAAATTAAAAGCAAAAACAATTTAAAAAAACATATTGTATGAAGATTTGTAGACGAGATATCATGGATGAAAGTAAATTATCTATTTAGTTGCTGTACTTGCATTTTATGAATAATTTGTCACTTTATACTGAAGGTTGCATCAGTCCAAATGATAGTTCCTTCTAATTTCATGCCGTCATGAACCGTCTTTACGTTAAGCGGGATGGGAAAACGACCGTTTACTGTGTACATGGATAGCGAAACGGTACAGTAGCAATGTGTACCTAAATGTGGAGTTTTAGTTCATACAATGATATGTTTATGAGGTATAATGTATAATATAAAGAGTGATACTTGCAAAAGGGTAGATGATTACAAGAATTAGTCATAATATAATCAACAGTCTTTCGTCATATATTTTTTGCAGATATAAACGTGCATGCATCAGAGGTATATTCAGTTCAATTATTATTCAAAATCATTTTAGGAACATATTATAAATTCTTTTATAAACCAGTCACATAATATACCATAAAAAACAATCTGCAGTATAATAGTACAGTACATATGAGGTAATCCGGACGGTTCCTCCTGTTGCAAACAAGCCAGAAAGACATAATAAGTGCTACCTTTTTTCCGTAAACTTGATGTTGGCTTTCAACCCACTGCTATCTTCGCAAGTAATTTAAATTTATTTCTTTTATCAACATATCTGACAGGAGTGAACCATACACAGTTTTGATTAACATGTTTACAAGTTCATCTCTAATTTTGGTCATTAACACCCTACGAAGTTTACTTGACCCTTATAGGTTTGTGACGGCATAGAGATTATTTTAAGGGTTCATTTTGAAACAGAACGTCATTCGATTTGAAGGTGCTTTATCGCAAAGGATGTGCTCTTAGATGTCGATTACGTACTGTTGTGTGATATTGTCTTTGTTAGATTTCGTCATGACATAATCCACAGTGCTGTATTTTGTCATAGTGGGTATGGGGATGGGGGTACTGGCGTGCTCACCCCATTAGTCATTAACACCGTGCGAAGTTTTGAAGGTTCGTTTGAAAGGGAATGTTATTCGATTTGCTCATGCACCCTCGTTAACGTTTGATGTAGATTACGTATTCTTGTGTGATATTGTCTTTGTTTCTTCCATTATTGTCTATGTTTAGATTGCGCCAACAGCATTGTATTAGCCCTCAGCGTTGTATTGTGTGATCGCATGTATTAGGAAGGGGGAAATGAATACGCGAGTGTTCACCTCAGTGGTATTTCTTACTCATATACCTTTTCTCAAAAATGTACATGGGTACGGGATGTCTCTTAGTGTCAATTACAACAAACGACCACAAGAGATACAAAAATGAACTTTTCATAAAAATTGTTAACCACTAAATTATGTTTTAACCTAAAAGTACTTCCTTTTTAATACCAATTTCATAAGAAAAATATTTCCAAACATCAAAAATAATATCTCTTTACAGTATTTTTTCTTAATTTGACTTTATCAATATAAACTAAAGATTAAAGTACAGAATTAAAAACACATTACAAAAGATCAATTTCATCAAATGTAGGAATAGCTCATAGATCAAGCAGGTTTTGCTGAAAGATGCAAACTATTCCATAGTTTTGGAGAGTGTACATTAAAGTGCGATTACTAAGCAAAGCTCTGGATTTGGTAAGTTCAGAGAAAATTCATCTTCGGACCTAATAGAGTATCTATTGATTTGTAGTGAAACATGCTGCACAACCAACCCGGGGCCGTATTATGGATCGTTTTACAGAAAAGTGGTCCCGACCAAACACTAAGATGACGAAACACTATGATGGGATATTGTACTAGAAAAAAGGAACATGGGGAACAACATGAAGCAATGCATACAGGTTCATCTGTATGAGTGAGATATACAGACTTTAAAGAAGGACAGAAAACCGAATATTTAGGAATTTGAAGGCGAGCAACATATGAAAATTGTTCTGATGAGCCTATTTTCTCCGTTTCAGTTAATATAATGCCCTGGAGACTAGGAATCCTCTATGGTGTGATATTTGACAATAAAATATAATAGAAGCTTTAGAAAGTGAATGAAAAATATACAGAAATTCAACAAGAAAAATTAACCAGTTGAATGTATTTAGATTCAGTAAAGTGAATAAGTTTTATATCAATATAAACAAGAATAAGCATTGTATGTTAACTCCTAATATTTCTAATTTGCTTTCATAAGATCAATATAATTATGGGAAAATATATTTTGTAAGGCAATAAGAGAGGGAGAGAGAGGGAGAGGGGAGTAGGAATAAAAACAAACAAACAAACAAGTGCATGCGAAGAAAGCATAATGTGGGAGGTAGAAGCATGCAAAACACATCTGACCACGCTCTTAACATGTCATCCCCTTGTGTTTTCCTCGATGAGATTAACAAGTGAATTTACTATTTATTGTAACTAAGACAAACAATAACAAATAAATATAGAGATAAATAAATTGAGACAACTTAAATATTTTAAAAGCTTCTGTCATTCACGTAAATCCGACATTTCTTCTGTATTATGTTCTATGTACATTTTAACCACAGACAATTGCAATTTTCTTGCAGTTTTAATTCGTTTATGTTTTTAAAATAATCCCAAGACATTTCTTATCTTAACAACAACAACAAAAAAGCCGTGGAAACATACTAAAAAGCAAAGTTCTGATACAATTGACATTAACAAGATTTGAATCGTGCACAAAGAAATTTGATGCATTAGATATATCGTAAATGCCATCATTAGTCTGCTTCCAACGTACAAGTGTTATGCTGCTGATTTCAATTACACATATATACCCAAAACATTATACAGGCCAGGGAAGGGGTACTGATATGTGTATGGGTGTGCGAAGATGTTGTTGAATAGGGCATGAGACAGATTACTGGATTACTGAAGGGCCCCTACAGATCGTGAGACAACAGAAAGTAACATGTTGTTGGACTTTAATTGTTTGGAATGCTGAAACCCAATTGGTTATGTTCTTACTTACATAAAAAAAAAACCTCTAAATAGGTTGACCAACAAATGTTTATTTGATGCAATTTTTACGTGTAGAAATCTCCAGACCAAAAAAAGATTTCACTTAGCGAATCTAGTCATTTCATTTCTGTTTTCATAACTTTTCTTGAATCGATACATTCATGAGGAAATAGCCATCTTTAGGAGGAATGGTCCATCAATCATTCATGGGTTTTGCACAAAGTCCTCCAAAGCATATAATAAATATATATGTTTAGGCTCAGCCAAGGACTAATCTGATTCGCTTCACTGAATAGTAATAGTAATCATATGATTTGAGCCCCAGATGAATGACCTATTGGGTACAGTGTAAAAGTAGCTGGCTGCTAACAAGTGAATTGTGAATAGACTATTAAGATGCTGTCAGTTAAGAAGGTATAGATTACACCTGTGTTGTGTATGGTGTAACAATAGCTGGTTGCTAGTCAATGAAATGTGAAGAATTTCTCGGGTTGAATGGTGTAGATACCCCTGATTTTGAGAAAATTGGGGCTGTCGGGTTGTTGGTCTAAGGGCCAAAAATTCATGTTTATTAAAAAAATATTCCAATATGTGTACATTTTCCTACTATTTAAAGTTCGTCTACATAATTAAAGACCAGTTGTCGTCTCTAACGTACGAGGTAAATATAATCAAATTCGTGTGCTTTGATTGGTAGAATTATGATGGTCCAATGGCACTGATGCAGATAGGCTAATTAGTAATCGCTGGGAATAAAATGCACACCCATCCGCCACATTTTTATCACAATAGGGCCTTTAACGTATATGGAAATCGTTGTGGAACATGGGTAATATCCACATCATTACAATTTTGTAATCCAAAGTTACCCCTAAAATTAAAGGATTAGCTCAGTAGTGAAGCAAGTTCATCTTGTATGAACGAGGACTTCAAAAGAAAAAAATAACTTGAAAGCATTCACAAATCTTATTCCGTTAAGGAGATACTTCAGTTTAATGTTCTGTATCATTTGTGTAGAATCGATTGAAATCTGAAACTAGTTGTGCCGTCACACCATCACATTCCTCAAAGCCTTTGTATATTTTATAATATTTTTCCTGTGGTTTTATGGCTTAAAACCATTGGATATGTCAATAAAGAAGTGACACAGAACTGAGTAGAGGTCATTATAATCAACCACCTGAAGATAGTTTGAGGAAAAATAAATGAAATATTAAAAAGTGAAAACAATTTGTTCAAATTATATTACAAATGTGATTACTGGGATGCCATCCTTCTATAGTGAACTTACTACACTAGTTATTTTCACACAGATGTTACAGAACTTTAAACTTAAATATCTCCTTTCATCACGAAAGCGAATCTAGCCAGATATAACGAGCGGGTCATTACACTTGACGAATTACACATTTTCTTTCACAGTTAGAAAAATAGTTTTACATTGTACCTCTATTTAGCGTGAAGTGACTTGGAACCTGACCAAATTTGCAGGAATATTGCTGATAAACTTAATTTCGCTTTTCAAAAATTATAGCACCATTGCAACCAAATGCTAATAAAAACAAATGAAATCATGCTTCTGAACAGAATAGTCTTAAGTTATGTCAAAAGCACATGTAGTTTTAGAATTATGATTAAAATTATTAAATATATGGAAAACTTGTGAGGTATGGAGGAGAAGACAGCCTAAAATATTCTTAACATTTTTGTTCTAAATTTCAGAAAATCATTAGACTGTTTTCTCCTGCACGCCTTTAAGAGTATTATGGAAATTCAAGCCTCTGGGCATTATGTAGCTGCTCCAATTGCCCCCATTTCCAGGATGCATTACTTTTCCCCATGTCTATGATACTTGTTAACATACGTTTTGTACAAAAAGCTGTGAATAGCTTTTTCGAGATCGCAAAGTTGCAATAACAATTCGGTATACCTTTTATCCGAATTTTGAGGATTTCAAAATTGATTTTTATACATAGAGTTAAAAATATCTACATTTACACTTGAAGTGACAAAAATCCTTCAATATAAACTTATCAAAATATGCCCCAGGTAGGAATTCATATGGTCATATCCAAATCAATCTTCAGTGGTTGGGCGTGACTTAAGTATAAACAGATAAAAACAAAAATTTCGTACTGATGATTCCAAATGCGCAGATATTTTCCAAAATGTATGTTGCTACAGTACCATGCATGATACAATAAGAAAATATCTAACAGGATTT
>JAIGNY010004597.1:285000-300000 GCA_020152595.1 Chiridota heheva
ATTCAATCCATGCAAATAATCGACACTGAATTGGTAAGGATATCGCTATTAAGTTATCGCAGCATGGAAGCAATTCTGAAGTTTTTTTATAAATACTTTTGTCACTGTTTTTCGAATGCAAACAAATGTTTAGCTTACAGATCTTTGAATTATGGAAAACATTGTGAAACTGGATAATACCAAGATTAGGTCGTTGTCATATCTTACGTGTCGTTTCTATCATGTTAAAAAAAAATCTATGAACAGGTAGCAACAAGTTGAGCTTAACTGGAAAAATATCATGCTACAAACCATGGAAATAGCAAAAATATCAACAAAATTGTTTAAAAATTGAAAATATGACAACATTTTAAACCTTTAGAGCCTTATTATAATAAATTATGCCTATTTCATTGTAATATTGTTTAGCCACAACAAGAAAACCTATGAATTTCAATATGCTAACCTATTGTTTTTCAATTCTTCATCACCGTTTTTTGAACGGGATCAATTGAATATGTCAAAGAGATTTTGAATTTCCATCATACTTCTATTACGATTAAGTAAGATAAATTAGTCTAATGAGCTAATGACTTTCAGTTTGTAGCTTATTTGATCTATTTCAGTTCACCGAACAAAGTAGAGGTGTTGCCCTACGTTTGGTCATTTGAAATTCGCAAGAAATAAACTTGTAGCTGCAACGTTTTTCACGGCTTCGTTGATTTCGCCTAGAACATCTCAAATACGGTTTATTACATGGAAGTGTAACAATGTTATTACAACGCTACATCAGAATTTGCTTTAAGCAAAAGTAGACCGAAGTCCACTAAGCAATAAATTCCAAGATGGGGTAATTTTCGACGTTTTCCTTTGGGGAAAGGTTGTAGTATGTACTCTTATTGCAATCATGATACTGAACCAATGAACGAATAACTCGACCTCCTTTAGATGATTCTAACGAGGGAGTATACGTCATTTGTAGACTAATTCCCCATTCCCATCAGTTAGAGGTCAAGAATAGATGTATGTGCCTCTCTGTGAACATGAGAGAATGTTTTACATTATGCTTTGTACAATGTGTCTATTAATTTTTATTTTCATCACATGGGTGGCAATGATAGATTATCACGAACAGAAGGAACAGTAGAATACCCAAATGGGAGGAGGGGATGATGAAGCAGGTAATAGGTATAGTAATAACATTTTCATATCATATTTGAAGCATAATTGATTCAATTATTTCTAATTAAAAAACAAATCGTGTATAATTCCAAACATCACAACATTTATGTTCATATTTAAAAAAAAAAAAAAAAAAAAAAAAAAAAAAAAATAGTCTGATGGTTCGGAAAACAAAACGCAATAGCTCCAAAAAAGACCTGGAAGAAAGGCTTTTTTTTTCATGATCAAATATTAAAAACGCAATAGCATTCGATATTATTACATGCCTTCTTCTTCTTTTAGTCACCAAAATGGATCGATACCAGAATCACTTCTTTGGTAAGTTTCGCGAACACTGTTAGATTGCTGTGAAACCCTGTAAGATCTTTTCCCGTAATTAAATGCCAGAAACAATTTTCGTTAGTAGACGAAATTGTCATACAAATCCAAAGTAAAATATTTTTTCTTAGTCTTTGTAGATATCTGGAAAGTAACCTGAAATTGTTTCCCATGATTACCTGACGTGTGTGTGTGTATATATATATATATATATATATATATATATATATATATATATATATATATATATATATATATATATATATATATATATATATATATATATATATATATATATATATATATATATATATATATATATATATATATATATATATATATATATATATATATATATATATATATATATATAAATATATATATATATATATATATATATATATATATATATATTTATATATATAAATATATATATATATATATATATATATATATATATATATATATATATATATATATATATATATATATATATATATATATATATATATATATATATATATATATATATATATATATATATATATATATATATATATATATATATATATATATACATATAAATATATATATATATATATTTATGTATATATATATATATATATATATATATATGTATATATATATATATATATGTATATATATGTATATATATATATATATATATATATATATATATATATATATATATATATATATATATATATATATATATATATATATGTATATATGTACTGATTTTTACGTCGTATATGTATATATATATATGTATACATATAGATATATATATATATACATATATATATATATATATATATATATATATATATATATATATATATATATATACATATATATATATATATATATATATATATATATATATATATATATATATATATATATATATATATACTGATTTTTACGTCGTATGTGTACCTTACGATAAAATAATCATGTTGCATGGAATCCATGAACTCATTCATTCAACAAGTAAAAAAAAAAGGATAAGTGAAGAGAATCATGTCTCCAAAAGAGAAATTGTGTATGTTTGTACAGATCTATTTCATATTGAAGTATATATTAGTACCCTTAGATCTATTAGACCCATTCCGTTTGTGATTTAAATAGCAAACTTATCAGAATTTCATTGTTAGACTTATAATCAGTTACCCCGACCTATTCTGGAGTTGCATGCATGTTTCAGATCTATTCAAATTGTTATGTTGCATGTAAATATGTAATAAATTCTTCAATTTCCCTTTAGATTTCTAATAAAACCAAACAGTAATCAATCCAGATGGAAAAAAAAAACGTTATTACGAGATTTTTACGGGTACGATTACACATTTATGTATTGCACAATATACCAGGGGTATTCGGTATAAACAGATTACATACAATAACAATATTTATTGATAAATATCTGTGAAATATGCGAATTGCGTATGTGAACATTGCGGCCTGCTACGCTAAAACGGTTGATCAACATCGAAAGGATAAAAATAACTGACGAAGATGCAGGCCTGTAGGCAGGTAGGTGCGACGGGTAGGCACAACACAGCAAAAGTAAGAGATGAACAAGTACCGTTGCCGTTTTCTATATAGTGATATACCCTTTTAAACTTTTAACTTCCAACTTTGCAATTCTTCTAAAATCACGAAGAATTAGGTAATAAATATCAGGATGCCCGATCTTAAAACGTCATCTTGGGGTTTGAGGGGATCGAGGCGAAGCCTAGGTCCGCTGGTTCCGAGGTCTTAAATGACATTTAAGACCGCGGCACCCTGATTTGTATTCCCATTCATTAATAGGATATTGAAATTTCTTTAAAATATGAAATAAACTTTCAATTTTTAAAACATCTTTTGTTCACAAGAAATATTCTCCCAAAGTGTGTGACGTCATAAAAAAAAGACACTTCCACTCGTACAAGATCAAGAACACGAGCAAGTTGTGTCAGGATAAAATTGAAAATATCGGCAATTTTAGTCTATAAATTTAGAATTAGTAAAGAACGTTGGACGATATATAACTACGAGCGGCCGAAATCCACCCTTCCTTTCACGCTAACGTAACAATTCGGCCCTCAAATGACCTCTTTAAGGTCAATCATCTAGCTTTTGTTGTTGTTGTCGCACTGTACTGTGCAGTCGCATTGCATAGCAGATTGCAGACGACACTGAGGTAAGTGAATGATCAGGTTAGGCTACGATTTCAACCATGAAGAATGCAGAATGAAGAATTCTGCAGGCTGAAAAGGTAAACCTGAAATAGATTTAGGGCAAGAGAAATTTGTAAATCTATTTTATTTATGGACCTTGGAAGGTGTAGTTGCTGAATATTAAGGGAACTAATTGCAAGCCGAAATATCGACGCCACTAATGGCTTATTCACGTTTGGACTAGACCCTATGTACAAGTAGTTCTCGCAGTGTTGCTCACTGAGAAGAGAGTGGCAATGGGGCTATTTTGAATTTCTTAGCAATGAAGGAGAGTGCAGAACAAGTTTTACATCATTTCTTGAATATTACTATGAAAATTTGTATAATAAACAGATAAATAACGTGTTGATCAATTCTTCTTACTTGCATATTGCTGTCTCGAATCCGATTTGAGACCAGTCTCGAATGCATTTCAACCAATCAGAAAGCTTTAAGCTTAATTGACTATTTATTAATTAATGTTAAAGGTTATCGTACATTCGTACTAGCGTGGAGATGAATATTCCATGCAATTCTGATTGGTCGAATATTTACACACATGCCGACCACTTAGCTGATCGATAACCGCCGCGTAACTGACGACACAAGTATATATCGGATTTGTTGTTTGGTGTCAATCAATTTTGTTGGGACAAGATTTTCTCTGTAATCTAAAATCTAAACTTATTTCTCCCACGCACCTCAGCAAAGGTACTACAAATTACATCACTTGTGTCCACGGTCACCGGGGGCAAAATTCATATTGGATTGCTGTATTACTGTACATATAATACAAATTTATTCGGAAGTATCTTAAACGTGAAACATTTTACCCGTCTAAGAAGACTTCTTGGTTTGTACCCAATGACCAGAAGAGGACGGTGAACTATTAAAAGGGTGTTAACATTATTTTCAACTCTCAACTCGCAAATTTGCAATTCTTCTAGTTTTCTGAAGGAAATTACAAAATGAATCTTTATCTAAACGCTAAACTTACTTCTTGCCACTGACCCAAGCAAACGGAAGTACTGCACATTACATCAATTGTGTCCAAGGTCATCGCACAGTACGCATTGTTATGTTTCATTAACATGATTAACATAAGAAGTCAACTTGGAAAACGTAATCAATTTCGTACAATCCTATTCTGCTCAGTTCAGGGAGTGTAATCTGGTATAAGAATATGGAAAAACGTTGGAAATGTTATTGACTTTGTATGACCCAAAAGGACTGGATTGGATCCGATTTCATACAGTATGGAAACTATGCTTAGCTGTAAATTAAAATTGTTTTGAAGGAATTAACAAAGTAAATCTTCTTGCCACACAACTCGCATTAACTATTTTCAAATTTTACCTCGCAACTTCACAATTCTTCTGTAGGAAATGAAATCTAAAATTCATCTGCAAGATAAACGAAACTACAATCAGGGGCAAAAGTCTTGACACTTCTCCCAACCCTATATTGGTATGCGATTTAAAAGAAAAGTTTTGGTAATTTATCTTCAACATTGCAATTTGGAAGAACAGTTTTGGTAATCATGGTAATATCTCTGCACAGGGTACAAGTACTTTTGTCCTGGTAAAGGTATAGTTCTACAAATTACTTAAATTTTGTGCGAGGTCATCGAGGGCAGAATGCACAGTCAGATGATTTTAGTAGAGGGAGTATATGATACGCAATCCCAAACTGTAATAGAGGGAGTACATCTGGTATAAGATTATGGGAAAGCTTTAGAAAATGTAATACATTTTCCTTAACCAAGAACTGAAGAAGGATTTTCTGGACTGGATCCAAGTTGATATCCTATGAAAATTATGCTTACCTGTAAGTTAAAAATTCTAGAGATATATTCTTTTCATAAATCCTTAAATAGGAGTAATGAAATAAAGGGTAATAATTTGAGGGAAATATCCCTTTAGAAAATAAAATTTCGTAAATAATTTAGAGTCATTATTCAACTAATATATTTTCTTACTCCGCCTTTAAAATGCTTTATAAACATACCATCTGCTGATAAATTACACACACATGCATTTTGAATAATAATCTGAATTTAATGTATAAATTTAAGTTAAGGTATTCATTTATTATATGGAAGTTATAAATATTTCAAGTATTTCGAATGTTGTTATGCCTTTAAAGTCAAATGGGGCAACTGAAATGTTATTAAAAAAAGCAAACGCAAGCTAAACTAGCAAGAGGAAATAGGTATATGAGTATTAATTAAGGCATTTAATTAATGTGATACTAGGATTAGACTATATATCTTCAAAAGCGAACAAAACATGATAAAAAGAAAAACAAGAGATGTTGTACGATTCAATGAAAAGATCAAAGAATGTCAAAAGTTCAACAAGTTAGAGGTGTGGTGATAGGAAGGTAATTTTCGATACACTCGACGTCACTTGAGTTATCACATGGTGAGAAAAATACACGCAGAAATGGATCTATGCATGGTTCTATGCACTTTCTTCCAACCAAGGTGCTTAAAAAGCGACTCTTCCTATCACCAGTGTGAATCTGCCTTTTTCTATGGTTGTAAAGCTTGGACATTTATACCTAAGTTAGAGAAACAAATTGATGGCTGCTACGCCAAGATGCTAAGAGTAAGCATCCAACGTAAATTGGTGTCAGCAAATCAGTCACAGAGGTATGTGGAGTGCTACCAAAACCCTCGGATAAGATTAGAGAGCGGAGGGTTCGCTTCGCACGTCACTGCCCAGGGGGTCAGAATAAGCATTCACTGGAAGCAAAAGTACGGATCTAGGAGACCCGGAAGGCCACAGCTCACATTCCTAGTCATTCAAAAGAGAGACACAGGACTCAAAGAAGATGACAGGCAAAGGGATATGCAGAACAGTAGAAAGTGAAAGGCCGTCACGATTCGGCAGTTCAGGAACCACACCCGTCACATGGAAGTAAATAAGTCAGCAAGAACCAAAGTCATGAAAGGTGTGGTTGATATCAGTGGCGTAGCTGGACCTTTTTTGCAGGTGCTAAACTATAACAAATCTAGTTCAATTGTTCAAACAGAGTTCAAGCAATCACCATACCCCCGGTAAATTTTCAGGGAAAATTAAAACTTTTAAAGAAACAAGTCGGATATTTAAGGAAACCATACGGAAATTTTGATGAAAACATTCGGATATTTTTGAGGAAAAAGTCTGATATTTTAACTAAAAACTTAAATCGGGAATTTTTAGAAAAAAAGGAAATTTTCGTAACTCTTAATAGGTCTAGCTTAAAAACTTCGGTGTTCAGAAATTGTATGATCCTTTTTCCAAAGAAGGCTGGTATACAATTTAACTCTAAAACTTATCGCTTCCATCAGGATTCTGAAACAATTCAACATACTGAATTTCCATGTTGCAAATTTTCTGATTTTTTTGAAAATTTCCGGCCAAGGAAGGCAATTTTGGCCCCTTCCCCCTCCCCTAGCTACGCAGCGAACCAGCTACAATCTTGGACAAACTGTTGGGACAATTCAGCGTTTGAGAACGAAATATGTTATAGTGTTGTGTTTTTTTAAATTTTCCCGAGAATCGTAACTCCCTACTCCCTTCCCCCTGTCAATGTTGAATTTACGTCTTTCTTAACGACATTTCCGGTAAAAAAAAACAGTAACCACGGCCAACATTGAATGGGGAGGGGAGGTGGAGGAGGACGTTTAATACAATTGGGTGGGGAGTGGGACACTGGCGGTGCAATAGCCGTACAATGTATTACCGAACTACATTACCTGTAAGTAGTTACTGTATTTTATTATTCAGTATTTTTTCCGTATTTGAAGTAATTACTAAAATAAATGATTCAATCGACTTTGAAAATAGCATATATTCAGTTTTACGGTTATTTTTGGTTGAAACACAAACATGTGCTACATGAATAAAAACAACTAGTGTGAAAAGAAGTCTCGTTCATGCATTTAAGCTTCGGTGTATGCCATCAAATTTCATCTTAAGTTCTGTTCATGAATCAGAATTTTAACATATTTCTCAACTAAAAGATGGCGGATTTCCAGCATTTGCTCAGTAATATTATACATGTCGTGTCTTGAGATCATGGGCGGGCTTTGCCAACCGAAAGTGTGTTTGTGTGGCAGTGGAGGTAAGTTACAAGATGAAAGTTGCCTACTGAAGGTGGGAATTGTAAAATAACACTAAAATACAAAACAATTACTAGACGAAAAATATAAATATGGAAAAAAAGTGGAGGAAAAGTTACAACCCTAAATTACCATTTTTCTGAGGGCCACGGCAAGTTACTCTAAACTGTTACTAGAAAGATAAGCGAAGCGCTACTTTTGTATCTGACATAAACCAACAAAGGACAACGTTTCTGTTGGTATAGCTTCATAGAAACAGCAGTATTTTGATCTTTAAAGTACTAAACGCAAACACTACAGTTGCCCATGTAAACACTTCACGATGCATAAGATTGTCGAAATTCTATCTGCGGTAGCATTTACATTACCGCATGTAGAATTTGACTTGACAGTTTGAAACATTTGTTTGGCGAAGCCTTCGGCGCTTGTATGCTTTTTATATTGAAATTTCGTACAAAATGTAAACTTGAGGATGGAGAATTTTTGCAAAGAAAAGTGCAAAGGAAATTTTCGCATTATTTAAGACAAGTCCATTGTTGGTGTTGGTGTAGCAGAAAACAGTCATCTGTTGTAAGTTTTTTCCTTTGGTAATCAAAATTATACTTTTACATCAAACTATTTCAAAATAGCTTTGCCGTATTTATTGTTTGCATTTATGTTTCATACCACAATGACTTATAGTAGGATATACAATACAACGCCAACACTACACCGATTATCATGTTACTATATGTCTTTGAAAATGCTACCTTTCATCTATTGTAAGTTCTCTCTTCCTATCAACAAAACATTCTAACGAATTCTACTTGAGCAGTTGATAGCGAGTGATATTACTATTTATTGAAATGTAATGCTGCCACCTCCTACGCCATAGTAAGAAGTATAAGATCTGAAGATTTAACTGGAATTATATTTTGCCCAGCAAGGGCATTAAAGTATTATAGTATAATAAAGTATTATTATTATTATTATTATCATATTCATTCAAAGTAATATTAGTATATTCATTACACGATTCATATTTATGGCTCATATATTTACGTGTAGGAAATTTCACAGTTGCATGTATTCATGTATTTTACGTACTATCTAAATTAACCAACAAGGGACTTGTTTCAAGTTTTCGAAGCTGGTCAAAATACAGTGTAAATAGTACAAAGTTGACAAAGCTTGCTTTTTAAAGTAATGAGGGGGAGAGGTATGGAATTGGAGTTAGAAGCATTATCGTTTTCAATATGTGATTCAAAAAGGGGTATAAGTAAATGACGTAAACCTAATCCACGCCTTAAATATACGCTATATGTACGCTATATACAGAATAAAAGATTCCTGAACTTTTTCTCAAAATCATTGACTGGCTACTTCCAATAAGGACAGATATCATCTCAGTTAATAACGTCTTGCAACGAGACTGGTATGAGCTTCCATTTCTAAAATTGCATATTTCATATATATTTAATTTCACAATAATAAACTTATGATTATTTATGTATATGTATTTATAAAATATATATATAATATATATATATACATTTATATAAAATATATATATAAGTATAATATAACATTTTTTTTTTTTTTTAAATGAGTCTAGCAAACATAATTTTTATAAACCAAATATTTCGAAAACTCCTGCTTCCTTCTTCAGTGGTATGAAGTATCTTTTAGATCTATATATGATATATATATATATATATATACATATATATATATATATATATATATATATATATATATATATATATATATATATATATATATATATATATATATATATATATATATATATATATATATATATATATATATATATATATATATATATATATATATATATATATATATATATATATATATATATATATATATATATATATATATATATACATATTTATATATATATGTTTTATTTTTATTTTTTTGAATAGTAAATCCACGTGTTGATCCATAAAAGTAAAAACAAAATACAGGAAGATGATAATATCTATTGAATCAACTTTATTTTATAATCACAAAATTTTCGGACTCGCCTGTGACCTTCTTCAGTATGAATTACAATACTCATGATAACGTTGAACATAAACATACTCAAACAGTGTAGGAGCGCAAAAGTAAATGCGCGTGTGAATGCGTGTGTACTGTGCGTGGTGTTTAGCGTACTGTCTGGGAGCGCGCGTGGAAAGAGTTTATGAAAGAAGACAATTGTGAAGTCATGTAATTTATTTGAATGCGGTGTAATTGCTCAGAAATGACATGTCTTTGTTAAGACCATGAGTCTTGGTTTCGTATTTTACGATGTGTTTTAATTCCGCGAGTCTTCCGTCTTTTGTATTCCTAAAATTTCCTTTCAATAAGCAGACGTTGATGTCATTGATGTTGTGACCAGGAGTGTTGAAGTGTACAGGTATAGGAAGTCCCTTGTCGTGTAAGCGATACCTGAATTTACCTCCTGTTTCGCCTTTGTAGTGAGCCTCAGGGCATTTTTGGCAGTATAGAAGGTAGATCACGTTTGCCGAGTCGCAAGTAAAGTTTTCAGGTCTTAGTGTTTGGTTGTTGATCGTGATTTCAGTGTTGGTGTCGACGTGTTTACTTACTCTACATGAAGGTTTACCACAGGGAGCATTGCAAGAACCAAGGTTTGGAGTGGAACCACAGGAGCTACGGACCAGTTTGCTACGAAGGTTAGGTGGTTGTCTTCGTGCATAGATGGGAGGTTGTTTGAAAACCTCACTGATATAAGTATCCATTTGCAAAGAGCTGTAATCGTTTTTGATTGATTAAATAAAAGGCTTCGTCTGGGATCATATTTAGCGATAATAGGTATGCGAATAACTGAGGCTTTTGTCTTGTGAGTGAGGAATGTGTTTCTGTCCAGGGCGCACACTTGATGGTAGTAAGCTAAGATCCGTTTAAAAGGATAGCCACGTGAAATTAAGTTACCAAACAACTTTGCGGCGTCTTCAGTAAAGCTTCTTTGGTCTGAACAGATACATTTGTATCTCAAAAGCTGGCTGAGTCGTTTTAAGGTGAATGGGATGAAAGCTGTTGTACGCAAGGTATGTATGTCTGTCTGTAGGTTTGGTGTAGAGAGTTGCCCATTCGCCAGTTGGATGGTAACATCAAGACAATTTATGATAAAATTAGAAGTATCAAATGTGAACTTAATGCTATGGTGATGATCACTTAGTTTGTCAATGAATTTTTCCAAGCGATCTGCTCCATGTGTCCATATCAGAAAATTATCGTTTATGTAACGAAAGTATGCCAGGTGCCTGCAAGCACAATTTGACCGAAATTTTTCTTTAAACACAGCCATAAAGATATTGGCATAGCACGGGGCCATTTTTGTACCCATCACTGTGCCACATAATTGAAGACAAAATTCTTGATTGAAGGTAAAGACATGTTCCAAAATAAATTTGATTAATTTGCAAATGTCATCACTAGAATTTGTGGGTGGTTGTCTTCTGTCTAAAAAGGTTTTGCAAGCATGAATACCTTCTAAATGTGGAATGTTGTTATACAGGCCCTTGGCATCCAATGTCACTAAGATCGAGTCTTCTGGTATATTCTTATTATCACCCAATTTCTTAAGAAAGTCTGTGGTGTGCTGTATGTAGCTAGGGATGATTTTAAGTTACGGCTGCAGTTCCTTATCCACGTATGATGAAACATATTCAGTCAGTGTACCGACTCCAGAAACAATCGGACGTGTGGGAGGATTGATATTGAGACGTCGAGCTTCATTAATGAAATTACTCTCGTCACTGTTAGATCTGCCGATTGTACTAGACCCGGCAGTTTGTGGAGCTTGGGTAGTGTATATACACGTTTAAAGAAAATAAACTAAGAGTACATTTGTATAGTTTCGTATCGCAACATTGCTATGTATCGATTAGACTACACTATTTAGATTATTTAGCAGTTAAGTAACCTTTAATCAACTGATTAATGTATTGTAAAGGTAATATGAGCCTCTATGATTGATTTATGTGGGTAAAGAAATGTTCCTACTTTCATATAGAACTATGAATATATGATGAAAGAGTTCATAATTCTCCTAAAATAAGCCATTCTAATCGAGGCCCGACACAAGAGTTTCTTGCTTCACAACATCACATTAGATATCTAAAGGCAATATTGTTCATCGTATTTCACAGAAACCAAACATGAACGATTTCTTCTACCGTTCAGAACAACTAGCATTAATGTACAAAAAAAAATCCTGTTTTTAAGAACATTTTGGCTTCTATAAATAAGCATGCTCCCGGACTGTTGACCACACTGTTAACATATTCTACGATGTGGCTTACATTATACCAATTCTACATATAAAACCTTCTTACCGTTAAAATACAGTACGCGCAATATGGAAATGCTATCCCTGTCCTTAACCAATGGAGTGAAATGAATAATAGCACATGCGGAAACTAAGATATCAATCGCTCACATCTTTATCTTCAGACCTTCAAGAGTTTTAACCTTTAAGATGAGTAGTCCTTAAGATAAATTGTAATACTAAATAATTATTCTCATCAAATACAATGAAGCTACTGCGTATATGGGTTGATCGTTCTCTGAGGCTAATAACCATTTAACAGATATGAATACTCTTGGGTTTATAAATGAATACCTTTCTTTATATTGTATAAGTAGATACTTCTGGCAAAATTCATCAAGCTAGAATATCACGATCTGGAACATTATTTAAAGCTAGTATCATCTTCAGTGTAGTATACTAGAAATGTTTTCTTATTCAATTCAAATTCGATTTTTCCTGTGACCAAATTGCTCTTTAAAAATATTGCTCGTAGATATACTCAAGAGAAAATGATGTTTTGGTTTTCGAATGAAATAATTATACCTAGATGAAAAATTTTCATTTAGCAAACGGATGAAGGATAAAATTAGCCAACTACAAGAACCTTTGAAAACATATCTTCAGGGAATTTGTGGTGATTAAAACGTTCTGATATAACAGAGATGCAATACAGCGAGGTAATTGAACTTACATTTTGACGATGTCATCTAGTTATGATTAAAAGCACGTACCATTGCTTTAAAGATTAGAAAATTGATCTACTTAGACCATAAGAAGTTGAATAACAATCAGTTCGGGTGAACCCCTGAAAAGAGTCTTTCATGCTAATCCCTGCTTCCACGGTTTGACCATCGCGCAGTTCAGCAACCAGTCGACAGTTCAAACATACGAATCACACACATCTCAGCTGCTTACTAACTTCAATTTGGTCTATTTCAGGTATGCATTATGCGATCACCTACTGACTGACAGATCGTAAAGGAATAAACAGTGCAATTTGAGATTAACTAAACTAACTGCTTAAGTTTTATTCATGATTTGATTAGGCCCTAACGTCTGAACGCTACTTGCCAGTACAGACAATGGGTGAAAAGAATAAAACGAATGACAATATATATTACACACAAGCCTGCAATGCAAACAGTCCAACGTACACTCTACGCACATGATGGCTGTAACTTAGCATTAGTTACGGTCAATAGGCCTACGTTAGAATACGTTCACTGTTCAGACAGAACATCACATACGAAAGTCACAAAGGAACTGATAATTCACTGCATTAAAATGATTTAATGGAACGCGTTCTCCAAGAGGCTACGTAAATAACAACACAACTTACGCGAAGAACAAATTTAATGTAAGAATGCATATAAAATAACCCTTTTAATTTGTAATTTATTGAACACTGACAATCGCAGTCAAAGAAGAAAAGTCAATGCTTAGTCAACACAACGCAGATGTTAGCACAGTACAGATTATTCGCAACAAACCTAAGCATTTCAAACATGGGTCGTGCCATATATTGGCTCTTTTTCAAATTCGGACTGGTGAACATATCAAAGGTACTGGATAAAAGTTAGCTAACATGTTTCACCATAATTCCATGTACCTCTCACACTTCAGCAAACGCCGTCGTAGTTCACAAAATGAATTTACTTGGTCACTCTGTACAAAGTGTATGGGCGAAGGAAATTGCATGATGGGTAATGGCTGCCTCCATGGTCTAAAAAAACCCTCCTTCGAAGGGTTTTACCGAGGGCTAAAAGGAGGGGTTCACCCGAACTGACAATATGACTATCGAAGCAGTTATAATATTTCGGAAAGCTGATCAGCATTCTAATGAATAAAAAATATTTGCTTTATTAACAATTAAGAACCTATTTCCGCCGGAAGTTTTTATATTGTATGGGCAACACTGATTGAAAAAAATGGGTATTTCTGATAAGATGACTTTACAAACCATGTGGTAATGGAACATAGTCGATATTGATTCGGAAAAGATAATCACACGTTATGGGCCGAGTTAGTGTTTGAAGTGTAAACGACGAATTTGGGATCGTAAATTTGTCTTTGTTCCTCAGCACGATATCTTCACAACAAATAAATTGTATATCTAACATCTTGTGCGTTCTTTAATAGAAAAGGCACTGAAGTGATTGGCCCTTTGTGACCATTGAACTGAGGTATATCTGTATATGTTGGTAATGTCGGTGTTGATTCAATACCTATCTAACTTCCAATAACTTTTGTAAGCAAAGCACATTGAAATGGAATATTTCCGGTAATTTCTATTTTCATACATATGATGAAGGACTATTAACCTTACTCTACCACGCAGTGATATTATCGCCGTTTTGGGTGCCCCATCTCAAACCCCGCCTCCCAGGCGCGTTTTCCAAAATGTGCTGATAGAGTAAGGCTAAAAAACAAATTGAAGTAAAAATCATACTGATATCTTAAATCTCAAAGATTTTACTAGTGTGACCTTTACACTGACAGTGTGATGTAATAAAGGTAGATACAAGGCAATCTTGATGTATTTCTTGCAAATCTATTGCCTCTTTCTAAATTATGCGAATTGTTTTTTTAGATGGGGTACATGTAATTCGTGAGATGGGGTATAATACGCTCGCTAGAACACGCTTGGTCCATCTGTCAGAGTACTTTGCACTCTTAGTAAAAAAACAATTTTTACAGAAATACACAAATAATTCTTGATCCACCTTTACAATATCACAATTTTTAACTACAGTAACTCCTAAACCGAATAAGATATCACATGAATTTTACACCATTGTGTCTCTCTAATAGTCCTTTATTATACAACTGATAATGAAATTTCACGGCAATATTAATTTAAAGAGGTA
>JAIGNY010004597.1:305000-315000 GCA_020152595.1 Chiridota heheva
TCCTTAGAAAAAGGAAAATTACATGTTGCTCGATTGAAAGCTGGAGAAGTTGATTAATGCATATTTAAACAATTGATTATTAGAACGATGTTGCGGAAACAGGTCGGACAAAAATGTGCGAAAAATCAATTATTTTTGGTTGAAATGTTTAATTCAACGATTCGCGCCCCTTAAGTGTAAATGAAGGGGAAAGAAATACGTCTTTGTCTGCAGAATTGATCAAATTTCATATTTTTCCTTTTTGGAATTAAAAAGAGATATTGCGATACATCTGAGTTGTATTGAACGACATATCATTTTGTATACGGGTCTCAACGTTAAAAAAAAGAAGATAAAGTGTGTGTATACATTTGCTACGTTCGTCTGAACTACCGCCTGCTAATGACATCGACGTTCTAACATGCAAATGTTAACTAACAAGTAAGTAGTTTTTGCATTTTGATTTATTGTAGAACATTATCGGTGCAAGCCCTGCATTTAAGATCCAACGATTAGTCACAACTTCGATTTCCAGTTTCGTTGCCTGCACCATTTTATCAATAGTATAGAAGTTAGGGTGACACACTACCAAACCTTTGTAGAGTGTATTTCCTTTAATAGGTATAGCTCAGGTTAATGTGAGTTAAAATGATTACATAACGTTACATAATACACACGCTACTTTTGGAATGGAATGGATTGATCTTGGATGGAGCTCTACTTACCAGTGCCATACAAAGCACGTCCCGTGGACTAAAGGGTAAATCTTGAAATGACATCATATTGTTAGTTTATGCAATATAATACAAATACACATTTTAGTTGACGTGTACTTTCGGAAGATATTTTCATTTTAAGGACGTAAAACAAACAACCTGTAATTTCTAGAAGCTGCTACTGATAATGATTAACATAACCCTATATTTAACAGTGTAAAAACCACTTATAAAACGATTGTCTTGATAACAAGTTTTAAGTGCAACACTCTCAATAACAAATGTGAGATTCTGCTTAAAACTTTCCTAATATTTTCCCTATCTTCTTGAAATCGAGAAGGAAAACTATTTTCAATCCGGGTGTTTGTTTATAGGTTTGTATTAATAAAGAAAAAATCAGCCTTTTTTTAAATTTCCACGGTTTACAACATTTGATACAATCATTTGAAGCAAGTCTACACAGTAAGACTATATGGAAAGCGTGGTGCATTACGCGTAATGCTATTTCATGGAAGCCTACACTATATTAAAATTCCTTTATTTTATGGATGTGAAAGATCCTTAAAATTAATGTTTCTCAGAGACTGTATCAACGACAAGGCTCCGTTCGCTGTCTGATCTGATACCTCTGTGATTGCATCGCTCATCACCTCAGAAGAATAATTCCTGTTTACCAAGTCTAGTACCGTATGGCTATGTACATTGGGTAGAATTGTCCACAAAGCATCAGTGGAATACTGATTCTTTTACCCCAATTCCGGAATATCGAGCCTTGTAAGTCGGAGGAATAGCTTAGGATACATTTTAAAAAGGCCTCTATATACGATTTATTGAAGGATTGTGTTGAATAGTTAGCATTCATTTGCAAGCTTAAGATATTGTAACCGCCGAGCAGAGTTTTCCTGATATCATTTCAAAATATTGAGTTGCGTGTAATGTATTTGCGTTTTTATAATACATTGTATCGTAAAAGGAAATCTTGAGAAAATTAGGTCGCTTTGCACCTTTGCACCAAATGAGAATCATATGAAGGTTTATTAATGATAAATTGTTACTTGCTTACCTCCCCAGAAATGAAATGATCTTTTCCGTAAATGTAAGGTTTCATATTAGTACTCTCGTTGCAAATAAGACTAATACTAGATGAAATAAAACCTGGTGACTGTAGTATCAGCAACTCCATCTGAAATATAATGATAAATATAATCATCTTTCGCGCCTTTACTCTGAGCACATGAAGCAACATGCCACCCTGGAAAAACACTGTCTTTTCCTAGATTCTAGGGTTTGATGTGACATGTTTCATATATGTGCTATAATTATCTGTATCAATTTACATTATATATTAAAACCTTTAAAAGTCTTTTTTTCTAGAGATCTTATATATATATATATATATATATATATAGATTTGATATATACGCCATGTCTTATATATATATATATATATATATATATATATATATATATATATATATATATATATATATATATATATATATTATATATATTCATAACTTCATACCACTGAAGAAGGAAACAGGAGTTTTCAGAAATATTTGGTTTTTAAAATAATCTGTTGGCTAGAGACATTGTCATATTTCCTTTTTGTTTTATTTTGTTTTATATTTATATATATATATATATATATATATATATATATATATATATATATATATATATATATGTATATATATATATGTATATATATTATATATGTATATATATATATATATATATATATATCTATATATATCTATATATATCTATATATATCTATATATATATATATATATATATATATATATATATATATATATATATATATATATATATATATATATATATATATATATATATATATATATATATATATATATATATATATATATATATATATATATATATATATATATATATATATACAAACATACGACTTTCGGATTAGCAATTCTATCTAGAACTTTGTCTTTTTGTAAATACTGAGCATCAAAGGATATTTTCCAATTGTCATGGCATTGTGGGTCACAAGTCCACTAAATGCCCGCGTTAAAAAAAAAGTCAGAAAATGTTGTTTTATATAACATATATTACAAAATTATTCTTGCTTCTTTCCGTAAGTGGGGAAAATCCTTTTTCCCAACTTAGACTCTTACATACTTTTTACTCAATCTGAGTTAACTCCAAATTTTCTTAATCTTTGAAGCCTTCTTTCACTAATTGCTTAGAACTTTACTCAAAATTATTTTACTCCAACACTTAAATATGCCTTCATACTATTGTAGGCAAAATTAAATATCTTTAAGTGTTCCCGCTCTATTCAAAAGGAAGTTCCGTTTGAAATCGCTGATGCTTCAAAGTTCAGAGTTATGTAACAGCGTTCCAGGCTAAGATACATATCAGATGATTCACTGAAAATCGTTTTCCAAAATTCTACATCATTATAGAAATTCTTTGTCATAAAGTTCTTCCACATGAAGGTGAGAGCTATACATTTCCATTTACCATGAATGAAATCAGAAGATACACACAATACCAGACGATGGATACAGACTATGGCGAGGATCTGCAAATTGCTGCAACTCGTAAACAATCTCAACCCCAGCTCGGACAGTTCGGGAGCAACCCAAAAAACTAGGTACTTTGAAATACCCAAAAAATTGGGTACTTTGATTATTACGTCATCGAATGAGCCTACACATTTGACTAGCCTACACTAAATATATGGGGTTTGTCATTTTCCGCTCCGGATTGTCCAAAAATTCAATGGATATCCTGAAATTTTAGAGACGGATAGTAAATAGATATTCAAAACTTTCTGCCGCTGCTTTTTGAAATTCACCGTCGCAATTTGGAGAAAATGAGCAAAACAGACTGCCTATAATCTGTTTTGTCAATTTTCTCAAAAAGGCAATGGTGAGTTTCAAAGAACAGCGGCAAAAAGTTTTGAATATCTATTTACTATCAGTCTCCAAAATTTCAGGAAATTCATTGAAATTTTGGACAATCCGGAGCGGAAAATGAGAAACCTCATATGTTTAGTGTGGGGTCCAATGTGTAGGCTCATGCGATGAAGTAAAACATAAAAGCACCCAATTTTTTGAGTATTTTAAAGTACCCAGTTTGTTGGGTTGCTCCCGAACTGGAAGCCATCTAAAATGGCACCTCCGCATACAGTTGACAAATTTCTGGAGCAGCCCTCAACCGATAGCTGAAAAAGGCAGTACAAATTGCTGTTAAACATATGCTATCTGCCTATACCTAATATATTTCAATATTAGGGGTAAGTTCATGAACTTTTCACCTCATTTTAACTTGACTTGGAACTGTCCATACCCTCTTATTTACAATATAGCATTTTACCAATTTGTCCTGCAGTCCTGTGACACCAATTTGAAAAAATACATTTTTGACAGTTTTCATTAAACTGATCATAAACTGTAGCGTATCCTCGTCTTACTTTACTTTGGAGGAATTTATTAACACCTAATATAAACCTAGTCAATGACATCCACTGCTGAGTGTGAGCGACGTTCTTTGAGAGTAACACTATTATTCGGAAGTAAGTCGTTTGGCTGTGATGTTTCAACTAAAAACGATGAAGCTTTGATCAGAGATCCATTTACATGAAAACGAGATAGCCTACCTCACAAATCAATATTTTGCCACATGTATATTCTGAAAATTAGAAGAGAACATTTAATGCATTTCAGGTGCAAGAACGGACAATTTTCACGAACTTTGAAGAATAAAAAAGTTGCAAAAAGTAAGAATAGAGTTTTAGTCTATGTTGGGAATTGATTAATCAACCTATGTAAACCCAGCATCAAAGGATATATCCTAATATAAAAATATACATTTTTGACAGTTTTGATTTAACTTATTATACGTTTCAGCGTATTCCCGTCTTGTTTGGCCTCGGAGGAGTTAATCAACACCTAACATAAACCTATTCAATGACATCCACGGCTAAGTGTAAGCGACGTTCTTTGAGAGTAATACTATTATTCGGAAGTAAGTCGTTTCGCTGTGATGTTTCAACTACAAACGACACTTTGATCAAAAATCCTTTTAGACGAAAACGAGGTCGATTACCTGACAAATCGATATTCTGTCACATGTACAGTCTGAAGATGAAGAAGATAACATTTAATGCACTTCGGGTACAAGAACGGACAATTTTCAAGAACTTTCAAGAATAAAACAGTTACAGAAAAAGAATGGAGTTTTTGTCGATGCTGCAAATTGATTAATCAACCTATCTATGTACACCTAGCACTAAAGGGTATATCCTATATGAAAATATACATTTGTTGACAGTTTTAATTGGTCTTATTATAAACTGCAGCGTATTCCCGTCTTGCTTGGCCTCGGAGGAGCTTATCAACACCTAACATAAACCTAGTCAATGACATCCACGGCTGAGTGTAAGCAACGGTCTTTGAAAGTAATGCTACTATTCGGAAGTAAGTCGCTTCGCTGTGATCTTTCAGCCAAAAACGATGAAGCTTTGATTTTACCTTTTTTACATGAAACGAGGTGGAATACCCGACAAATCGATATTCTGTCACCTGAACAGTCTGAAATTAAGAAGGGAATGCATTCGTATACAACAACCGACAATTTCCACGAACGTTGAAGAATAAAACAATTACAAAGTACAAGAATGAAGTTTCAGCTAGCAAATTGATTAATCAACCCATGTACACTGAGCGTCAGGGAATATATCCAAAATTTATGAAATACATTATCCTTCTTTCAACAGTGTTAATTTCACTGAACTTAATCATAAACTGCAGCATATCCCGTCTTGCTTGGCATCGGGGGAGTTTATCAACACCTACCACAAACCTAGTCAATGACATCCACGGCCGAAGCGACGGTCTTTGAGAGAGATGATATTCTCTTCTATTTTGTGGGAGATGTTATTCGACTTTCAGACGAATTCCACGAAGAAAAGAAGATTCCTGAAGTCGATGAAGAAAAAAAAAAGCATGAAGTCGATGAAGAAAGGAATAAGCATGAATTCGATGAAGAAAAGAATAAGCATAAAGTCGACGAAGAAAAGAATAAGCATGGAGTCAATGTTGCAGATTGATTGCATCGATGTGATGTTTTAACTAGCCGACCCCAGATCAGTTTACGTGTAAACGAGGTCTAATACATGACAAATCGATGTGGAGTCTGAAAATAAAGAATAAAACAAGAACGTACGAATTTCTACGAACTTAGAAGCAACATAGAATAGGAATTAAGTTTTATCCAATTCTGCATATTGATTAATTAGCCTAACCCATCATGCACACTGAGTTAGAAAAATGTAGTTTCGGCGCTAATTTGAATAGGCATTGGACTAATGAAGAAATGAAGTAAGATATTTAGCAGTTTTAGTACATTGCCGAACACTAGAATTATAAGCACCAACATATGTGGGTATTGAATGATCTATTTTCCATGCTAAGATTCTGAGGTACCCTTATGTTGAACGGCGTTGCCGATGGTTCGCCTTGCATATGGCAAAATATGCATATGCGAACGTCGATCTTCGTTGCGTCACTTATCGCAGATGTTGCATATTCATGAGCTTTTTACGAATTGGTATATAAAAATCGTTTTGCTGAATTGGTCGAAAACCCACAACCAGTGATCCTATGTATGTTCATTAAACTATGTTTGTTGACTTTTTACAATATCCATACTTTCTTATATACAAATTCTGACTTTAAATTATAAAAACCTAATGAGTATTGTTCAATACACTAGTGTTGTTCAATGTTTCACGGTCCTTTCTTTGACAGTTTGGAATCGTTAATTCCTATTTGATAGAAACCCTCCATTGCATTATTTGTGTACCTTTTTGTAATTTGTTGAAGAAGTCACTGTGTGTTTGTTTTATATCATTAGGCCGAGATATATTTAATTCCGCAGCTTTATTTTCAAAATGAGTAGCTTTTTGCCATTGAATGACATTTTCTTATTTTATACTTTATAGCTCGTGAATCGTGAATATCCTTCTATTTAAACAAAATTCGAATTTCTCGAAATCTAAAAGATGAAGCCATACCACAGTCACGAGTTTTTTTTCTTCATATTTCTTTATATTCCATTGACTTGAATATTCATCTTTTGTTTGTTACCCTTCGGTAAAACTTACAGGGGCTTCAGAGTCTTAATCCCTACACTAAACAAGTACAATAAGAATGATGCATTATAGGTAAAACTGCTCAATGGCTTCCATAGTGTTTTGGTCTGTATCAGTAAGGGATTATGTGGTCCTTAGAAGTAAGGGATCTCCTGAAATGGAAGAGGGCCTAAAAGGGTTCCTTAAATTTTCAAACTTTTGTGACACGGAAACTGATACATTGTCACCCTAACGTTAAATCAGTATTATGTTATGCAATGTTATGCATTTCCAATTCTGTACTCTGTTGGAACAAAACGGCTGCAACACGTCCATGTCGCAGGTGTTTTACAGATTTCTCTCCAGTCTCACCATTATACCTCGAAATTCAAGAATTATGATTTTGTTGACTTCGTCCAAAGTCTCCAAAGATTTGTTGAAAGACTAATTGAAATCCTAAATCTTCACTTTTCCCAAATCTTGTTATTTCAAGAAACTTGTTTTGTAAAACTATGTGCTGCATTGCATCTGGCATAAGTACATGTTTTTTTCTTTCGTATATTAACTTGTTTTGACCTCGTTGAACAAAAGAGGGATTTGATACTCTTAAAAATACTTGTAAATATAAGAGAGTGTAAGACTTGTCAAGTCCTGTCTGTGCTACATCTGTTTCCATCAACAAGACAAAGTAGCAAATATAAGATTGAAATGCAGGTAACGATACTAATCTAATTTACTTTTTCGCGCCTCATGTCACGAACACACTTGGAAAGTCCTGGTGGGTATTGTTCGTTTTAACTGCCGAGTTTTCAGTGTACGTCATAAGAAATAAAGGTACACGGAAATAAAGAAAATCTTTACATTCTATTTTATTTTCTTAATGGAACTAGAAACCATACGAGTCCGAAATTTGCGGTCTTTAATGACCTTATTCGGTAAAAAAATCAAACTCCCATTTGCAGAAATACTTGAAATATCACGCATCATGTGCTTAATGGACTCTTTATGTAAAAATCACTAGATAGGGAAACCTACGTCTGAAGTTAGTCTCCATCAGTTTGTCTGGTCTATAGCATTCATTCAAAACGTCATGTTATTCTGAATCCAAGGTAGCAATACTCATGATGAAACACATGCTGTTACACAGTTTATTCATTTGTTTCCGATTTGTTAAATATTGAAACAAATACACTAGAAATACGGATAATTTTATGTGGTCATGTGGTTGGGACTACTACAAACAACAAAAAAGATTTTACAAAGATGGTTTCCTATATGGTGGTATATGAAAAATAAACATAATAAACATTGATTTTGTAGACATGTAGATGTATCACAAGAATAAATATAAGAGATAAGACAAACATAAAAACTGTTTAAGCCTTACAAATCCTAACAGATTTAGCGATAGCAAAAGGTTAAGATCACACTACCCACCCCTGAAAATCAATCATGTGTTCTCTTTTTAAAAATCATACAATTTATGCATACAATGATACAGACTCTATGTTTAAATATTGATGAAGAGATTATATCGAGGTTATATCTAGATTATGTCGAAGTTGATATTGTCCTATCTCTACAGAATTCCACATTTTTGTTCCAGCACTCGGTCCTCACTGAAAATTTGCAAGACACGAATTTGTGTAAGGCTGGTATCTTTTGAACGTGTTAAACACTCGTGAAACTCGTATTCAGCGTGAAAAGTTTTTGAAAACAGGTTGGCAGAAGACAGGTAAAGATGATAGTTATTAATTATATACTTTATTTACGGTTACCATTCGTCGCTGAAATAAAGGTTGAGAATGAGCTTGATAATTTAAAATAAGATTAAATTATAACAATACACTTTTGGAAAAGAGATATATCTTTTAAGGGTAGAATATGCAGAATTTCCAGTTTCATTAATTGAAAGGCAAATCAAATGAAATTTTGGACAGTATCCGCCTTTGTATTTGAGAGAAGCTTTTTTATGAAAATCTTAAATGTTTAAAACTTTTTATTGATCGAATACTAGCGTTGATCTTCCTCTTATTGACCCGATAAATGACACTTCGTAACATCAAAACGCACGATTGTGTTTGGTAATTTACTGAAATATCACTCTTATATCAAATGGATGCTTCCCTGCACCTTAATAACATAATATTCTCATCTTTATTACAAACTTGAAAACAACTTCCCAATAGAGCAGTAAAATTGTAACATTATTTAATTTTCTTCAGACTTTTTTAAAACCTATTTTCAAATTTTCAACCAGATTCATTGCTTTCTTGTAACGTAATTTTCTCCTTTTGTGAAATCCATTTTAAGATTACACAATACTGCCAGCTTTAAGGTGCAGATAACGTCCCCTGAAAAGTCACGAAGGCTCTACTTGTGGACAGATATTTCACTGGAACTATAGGAAGAACAACTAGTGGTTATTTTGAACTTTTAGAACCTTTTGGGTTTTTTTGGTTGGAGTGACAATTTAACCCAGTTAAGATTGTTTTTTTTTATATGAAATTGCTTTATACAGCCTGGAACGTTCTAATCTTAGAATGTTGATATGCAAAATATTCGAAAAGAGATTAAAGTGTAAAGAAAGTTGTGGTTCCACTTTACCTGTATGACGAAGAATCATTGTTTATTCGATATTGATTGAGTGCAAGCTACTGAGTTTTCACTCTTAAGCCAGATTGAATGCTTCCATCTCCATTCTCTTAATTCTAATTTTTGTTCATAATCATTTTTTTGCAAAGTCAAATCCTCAAATTACTGTTAGAACAGTATACTTTCCTACCTCCACACTTTTCAAATTTTCATTTGTTTTTATTGCTGATGGAGTGGTTTTCATCAGTCACAATCAAAACATTATCAAATATCGTGAAGCTCTTAAACAAAATTAAGTTTTTACGCTTTTGTTTCAAAACCGTGTCGAAATTGTAAAAGTGTCTCGTCGTTGTTACTCAATATGTTCTGGAAAAGCAATAAGGTATAAAATGTCAAGGTTACCTGTTAAGACTGAAGTTAAGTACATTTCTACAGAAGTAGTAGAGTCTACAATCTGGTGATTGCATTCATGACATCAATAAACCTTACCTTTTTCGGTCTTCATCTGATGAATGTAAGTCGCATGTAAATAAGTATCAGTTTTCCTTCATTATAGATCAATTTGGTACCAACAGAAACAAAAGCGAAC
>JAIGNY010004597.1:320000-335000 GCA_020152595.1 Chiridota heheva
TTTATTCTAAAACGGGTCTGATTGGCCTGTCACTGTAAGTGCATGCTGTATCATTGTGTTTCGACCAATCAAAACACACAAATTAAAATATATTTACCTTCACGTTATACAGACGATAACTGACCTTTAAAGATCAGCTGTGATTAAAAAAACCTCACTCCATCTTAAATGCACTTCACTCTAAGTTGGAAACAGAAAGAGAAAAAACCGCTCTCCCCATGCGAGTAGTTCATAATTACATCTTATGTGAATTTCACTCTTGTCAGACATTTATAATTTACTACTCTATTGACGTAATGAATGATGAATTAATGAAAAAGAAGATAAATTGCAAAAATATGTATCGCCATGTATGTGCAATCTTTTGTGTATATGCACGTTGCAACAGGAGAAAAAGTATGTCGTTAAATGACGATTCTAAAATATCGATTCTAATGATCGATTCTACTTTCAGCATATCATGAGATATGTTGAATATGAATACTCTACTGATATTGCTACAATCAGACTTTACAAAGACGTTTCAATGGAAATTTGTTGGTTAACAATTAAAACATTAGGAAACTGATACAGTAAGATCCAGGAAAATGCACATTACTGAAAACACATGAATACATACAAAACCGGGAAGGCAGAAAATGAAATTAAGTTAAATCTAAATGACGAGGTTAGATCATAGGAGGTTAAATCTATATCTAACCTCACTCTAATTTGGAAACAGACATTTATAATTCACTACTCTATTTAGGAAAGAACCAAGAGGATTTGTGAAAGTATGTATCGCCATGTATGTGCAATATATTGTTGTCATATATACGTTGCAGCAGAAGAAAAAGTATGTCGTTAAATATCGATTCTATATATCAACATGATTCTATAGGTCAGCAAAAATTTCCCCTAAAAGACGACTAATAATTGTATCGAAATGAATAATTCGGCAGACTGTTACTTTTAGTATCCACTCTCCATGTCAACAAAATCATGTGCATGACAAAAGATGCCACATGGGAACTACAATACAGCAAGAAAAAACTGGAACTCTCTAGTGACTCTTGCCCAATCAAGTCTTCCAAATGTAATTTGTTTCCACATTATCGCGTCCTGTACATCTAGAAGGTGTCACTGAAAAGCTTGAAACCTATAAAAGTGATGCCTTGTTGTAACGAATCAATATCGGCGTAACGTGTTTAGAGGAAAACAGTACTTTCTTTAACATTCTTTTGATCTGTCTGTAAGGTTTAATGTTTGTTTTTATCTTATCAGGAAAGTGCTTCTGACGTCTTTTAAAGACTTTAATCTAACTGAAGATTATTAAATAAATACAGTTCCCTTTCCATGGGTGCACTCGGCGTCCCATTGTGTGGAAAACACTATTTACGTGTTTACTGTGTTTGTGGATTGTCAAAATTGGAAAGATCTGGAATATTCTGTACTGTGGAAAACACTTGATTTTCTTCCGGAATATGAAATAACAATGATAAAACAGTAATGATTTTATCTAGATATTTGTGTGGGGTTGTTAAATACTATTTCCGGAATACATAACAGCATCACAGATGTTGCATTTTCCCTTCCCTTTACGGCTGATTTTATGTTTTGACGCAGCAGTAGATGATAATAATTTTTCAGAGCAAGACGTTATAATATATTCAATACCGAGATACCTCTAACCTGTGACTATTCTAAACAAATTTGTCGTCATCGGAATAATTCATACTACGAAAGAGATCAGCGTGGCATAGATTTATCAAGTATCTTAACTTTTTAACAGTCAATGAGGATTCGATAAAACTCGTCAGGAGAGAGGAAGTTTTCTTATTCTAGACTTATCATGATATTTTTGTCGGATAAACCTAATTCTCCATTTCGAAGGATTTGGAAATGTTCCATTATGTTCCTTCGTGAGTCTGTGAAAGCATTGCTTTCATAATTTTGGTAGGTTTACATATCGATTTTCAATCGTGGTATTTAAAGAAAGGTCATGAAAAAGAAAGTTGTTGTGCATTGTAGATTTTTGATCATGCGTTTAGATCACATTATATAACCTGATATTACTTGAGGGATATTGACGTATTGATGTGTTTAATAGTCACAACATTTGTTTACGTATTCCAGTTCAATTGTTCTCCAAGTCTCCAAGAGCTCTTGTACTTTGAGATTTCTTCGCTAGGTGCCACTTCAATATGCTTTACAGCGTCAAAAACACATGTGTTTAATATGCCCACATTAATTATTAAACGTTAATGCAAGTCTACAGTTTCCGCTTAAAATCACGTGAGCTACTAACTCGGAAATATCAAGTTACTGTTTTAGTGTTGTTTGCGGTCTGCACCAGTGGTTTGTTCCCAACGATACATTAATATTTAAACTTTGTCGATTAGTTGAATGTTCTTTGAACGGATTTTCCTGAATGCCACGTTCTCATAATTCATCTGCTTTCAGAGTGATGAAGTATGACTATTCAATTATTTCTTTATATTGTAATTACCTACAGTTTGGATGGAACACAGATAAGTAGATAATTAAAGAATGGCTATATCAGGAAAAATACAGGCTTGAACTTTCAAAGGTCAAATTTGTAATTTACTTTTAATCATGGGCTTGGAGATGGCTTGGAAAAGCGTGACGTGACAAATTATGACCCAAAATTTAGAGGATGGCGAATGGTGGGACGTGTGACATTGTTTGGAGGCGATAACCATACAACTAGTTTATAGTGCAGGTCCATGGTCTATAATGTTTATCTGGTACAGCCAAATATTGAAAAGCGGAAACAAATTATCCATTCAATTTTATTTCTTGGCTCTGATATCTGGATTAGGCAACCTATGACAGTTTGGCAGAAAGGAATCCCTTGACATCCAACGACACTCAAAGTGTCAAACTGTGGAAAATATAGAAATGTCGTGGATGTCGAATTAAATCTATAAAACGATCGTACAGACAAATCTAATTCCGTCTTCACATGCTTTCTAATTGCTGAAATATATTAAATGGTTGGGGTACTTAAAAAATAGGTCCACCATAGATTACAAGTAATTTATTGAAAACAAGAACGTACATGATCATTCGATAAAGTTTATAACAAGTTTATATCGTGATTTTCACTTTTGTACTTTGAGTTTTTATTTTCTGTGCATTTTATTAATTCGACTATCAAGGTACAACTCATGTCAGCCGTTTATGTCATTATGTTGCTTTGCATTTTGTGTCCTGAGCGTAGGTGTCTAAGCTGCGTTTCTTTCGCTGGAAATCTGATGTGAAGACTGGCGTTTGGTTAATTAGTGGACGTCAGTTGTACAGTATGTACCAATGAAATCTACTAATTTCGTCTATTGTATCACTTTTTCAGACCCAGATTCGTACTACAGTGAAGAAGATTTCAGCTCTTCCTCGGATAGTGAAAAGGGTTTCGTTCCGAGAATGACGGCGAGATCACCTATAAAAGCCATTCACTTGTCTCCGGGAAGGACGCAACACATTCCACGACATCTCACTCGTTCCTCGGAAGATCTGTTTGGAAGACAGAGAAGTCACAGTGAAACAAATACAAACTTAGTTATTCCAAATTTGAATTTAAACCAAAGAAAAAGGAGCTTTGAAGCTTTTCGGTTGGAGGACATTGGGCAAATTCGACCCGAATTATATATCACTGAAGAGCTAAATGCACCAGAAAGAATAAGAACTGGTAAGAAAATTGAGGAGGTTACAGAGGAGTACTATGGAACTATCTGGTTTGCCGTCAGATTCGACAGAAATGAATCAAAGTAAGACTTTTACTTATTTTCTTATGATTCGAGTTACTTTTGAAGAAACTTACTGGTAGAATTTCCATTTAAGTACGAATCTATCACGAACCATACCAACATCATACAGCAGTGAATTAGTACTGAGAGTGAAAAGTATCACCAAAGTACAACATTAGATCTATCAAAATGATTATTTTTTGTGTGTGTTTATATTCACATTGTTTGCATACCTTGATAGTTTATGGCAAAATTGCAGAATTTATATTTTGTGTGTAATAATCATGAAACAAATTATATTTGTATCATCTCATAACCTTCGTAAATACACACATATACTTATGTTTGAAGTTATCAGGCAGCCATATTAAGATTATACATATCAATTTACACTTTATTTTAAGGGGTTCTCTGAAAATAGGATTGCCAAGGTCTGAATCTTTTTTCAATCTAAATCAAACCCCCTTTAATTGACCCAAAGCGTGATGCTAAGACAATACTAGAGTAAAATCCTATTAAGTCCAGAGATTTACACCAAAATACAGATTTCTTAATTGTTTAAAATCAAGAAAAATAAAATCAATTTTAGGTTTGATCAAGATGTTGTGGAGCTTGTTATCTTTTGCAGAATATTAAATGCTTTTGATTTATATTCATCACGATGTATATTCCAAATGTATACACTATATTCTACGGATTCGATTGCAGTGTTTCTTACCAGTTAATGTGCGCATTAATGTATTTCAGCATATAAGGTACACCCCTGGCTGTCAAAGGGAGAGATCAATTATAATTCAAATTGTGAACTTCAAAATTTGTAATCAAACTGTTTATATGTGGATGCAAATTATAGACAGGTGACACAAAATGTTCCCCGAAAATAGATTAAGCTTGATATAATATGTATAAGAAGTTACACTTTTGGTATTCCACCATGATGGAATATCATGGCGTATATACCAACGAATCTTTTACATATAATCAAAAACATTTTTGCTGCGGTGAATCAAAACCTTGTCTCTAAGAAAGCAATAGAATGCAAAACCCGTTTAAATCAAGAAACTTAGGCCTAAATATACATTTCTTAAAATGAATCTAACTGCTTGACTAAAACATGTATCGATAGCAAGATGATCCTTGAATCTCTGGTTTTACTCATAAATGATACATCATTGATTTATGCTCATCATTTTTTAATCTCCCATGTTCATTTACACTATAATCTACAGCAATTTGATGGTACATGGTACATTTTGGGCAATTTTTTAGGCCAGTGATCATTTTATTACATTGCATTTCATTATTTATGCTAGTTTTTTCCTAAGATCACGTTTGTTATGAGCTCTGAGCTTCAACTGATTATGTATAAGTTTAATTATATGGAGGTAGTGCAAAAATGTGTATACAATTCTCAACTTCATTTTCAAAAACTTGGAATATTGGTACTTCGAAAATTGAAGTAACATGGATCAATGTTGGTCTAGAAAAAGGTCAAGTTGTTATGAAAAAAGGAAATGTTACTTTCCCATTTCTTTGAGTCTCACGATAACACTTTGTATATTGTGCCTTGTCAAGAATGATTTTGAGGACGTTCAAAAGTGATATTGATTTCTAGAATGATAATTGTAAAAATGATCATTGAAGAATAACTATAATTTCCTAGAATACCACTGACTAAGTTATTTTGTTCATTAACATCCAAAAAACTGATGAATTCTAGATCTGATTTTATTGTGGAAATAATTTGTCTAGAAAATGTTCAAGGCACTAGCTATTCTCTAAACTATTTACTACCTGTTTTAACTACTTTCTTACGCATTTCTGGCAAAGTATTTAAACTTATGGTTCGTTTTCTCTCTTTGTTAAAAGTTGTTCTATTAATTATTATCACAATTGCATAGTCTCAAGACCTTCTTGGCATTGCAATCAAAACGATGAAACACATCTGGCGTCATGAATGTTGTTTTGCCAAAATTTGAAGGATATATTGCAAATAAGCTTATGGCATAGTTTTCTATGCATTTAATTTTTTGCATATAATCATCATAACATTGTCGTTTTAAGTTGATGTTAATTGGATATGTAGTCAATATAAAACTGTTAAATATGTTAAAGTGATGTTTGCCGAAAATCCTGTCAAGAAGTAGATGATTGTTTACATTTATTTCTACAATGCTATTCTCTTTGGCGCTTTTGCACTTTTCTATAGATACCTTTGTAAGGAATAACTGTATCTGAAGATGTATTTATGACCCATTTTCTCGTAACATTTACGCCCATAGGTTGTACGTGCATTTAAGTAAAGTTACCGAGTTGCCCCCTAAAAGTCAAAGAACGCCCATCTACGATTCATTTGTCAGCGTGTGCCTACTACCAGACGAGAAACACGCAATTAATTCCAGAATAGCAAAGGACAACCTCAACCCGCCATTTGAGGAAGTTTTCACATTTATTGTTGACAAATCACGTGGTTTTGAAAACTATACTCTACGACTAACAGTGTTTGACGCTGATTTGCCACAGAAATACAATGCAATTGGACACGCCTTAGTGCCTCTTTCAAGCTGTGTCACACCCGAAGAAAAACCGCAAGATTTTAAAAAGCGCTTAAGCAGAAAAAGTCAGGTAAGATCAAGTTATGATTTTGAAAAATTGTAATAACGTTAAATGTGTACTTCACTTTCCTATCAAACAAAAGATTACCTTATAAACTATTCACAATAAGTAGGTTAAACACCATAGAAAATGTCACATGATGTCTAAGTTTCCCTACAAAAATGTCATATTTCATTTATCTCCAGAAAGTATGTTTTGTTGTCAAAAGTATAACATGATTACAATGCGGAATTGTCAGAAAGCTCACAAAGATACGAAGATGACGTCGCTTTACTCGAAATGAAACGATTGGGTTCTTACCTAAGGCTATTCAATCATCTGAAGAGAAAAAGTCTTTCGTCTGAATAATCGGAGTTACTTATGACCTTGAATTATTCGGATTTTACCCTCTAATGTTAAAACACCTTTAAAGGGAAAACTTACATGTTGCCTACTATACGAAATCAAGAAGAAAAGAAATACATTTTGTTATACGATGCTCAAATACATGTGTAAGCAAAATAACATTATATATTGTGTGGTTACATGACAGATAATTGAAGATGTTCGTTAGAATAAGAAATAGTTTCATTCAATTATTATTTTCGTTCTATGCGGAAAGCAAAACAGCGTTGAGTAGACTTATGCCATTGTTAAAGCATTAGAATCACTGCATTTTCTATTAGACAACATTTGTTATCTATTACACAAAACCTAACAACTTATCGAACGAACGTGTTGACCTGTGCCCTAGTTGTACGTTTCAATAGTTGTAAAGTAAAATTCCCTAGCTATTCCAAAGTATGACCTCTTATTCCGATTTCATCCGAATTATCATCCTACAATTTCCAAATCATGGTCTACAAATTTTCAGTTGTCCTACCGTGCACGTTTCACATATCGAAGAAATTCATCACTAATTTGCTGAGTGCAAATTTGTTCGAAATTCCGGCCCTGAAAGCTATGCTACTAATGCTATCCATAATAACTAAATGACTTAAAGAAACGATCATCATAATGTAATTAAGATACATCTGACCAAGTTTGCTTCGATATAATTCCAAATATGCTTTCAGGCATTATGAATACACATACCATAGACACGTTCTCTTTTTATGTCCATTTTGTTGCATTAGAGAATATAATGAATGATATTGGGATATCCATTCCACTAATATACAATATGTCTGTCAATAATAACAATTTATCTTTTGATATTAAATGATTGATTTCACGTGGTACTGTACGGTGACTTTTTGGGTGGGATGTTCAACGAATATTTTTGCATTCAATCATGTGAATGTCATTCCACCCACTTTAAAAGATCATTCTTAAGGTAAATATGTTGTCAAATATCAATGACTAGTAAAACAAAAATAGTTTTTTAAGAGGTTATACTGTTTATATTTTGTAAATTTCACGATCTTTCAGAAAGGTCCTGGGAAAAAATTTGTGATTATTTTGATCCTAAATTAAGAATTGCTTCGTTTTTTGAGCTTACAATCTTACCATTTAGAGAAAATACCATGAAAAATGAAATCATATATTTTACCATTCATCAAAAGTGTTTCTAAAAAGTATATCGTTATTTTACATGTGGCTTCATCATTATTTATCATCATAATCAGTCTTTACATTTTATATTAGTTAGTTATTTCTGCTAGTAATCTTTTGTAAAGTGGATCTAAAAAACTAGGTAACGTGTTTCTTTGGTGAAAAAATAAACACACGTTTGGTGGCATAGATTTCAAATATCCGAGAAATGTGTACTCCCAAAGGTATTTCAGATACAATGTTATTTACCGCCTTGAAGAAAACACCTGGTGTATATACGAAATTTTAGCAATCTCTCTTTGCCTGTCCGTGTGTTACACTAAAATGGAATGTACAGGTAACATACATTAATAACATTATAGGTAATAAGTATACGCTAAAGTTACGTTCAAAAAAGAAACGAGCAGTGTAAAGAATATAGGGACAATCATATCGAAGTTAGAATATACAAAAAGATTGGAAAATATCAACAGATTAAAAACCATGTAGTTTTCTACCCAAACAGTTTTTAAGTTAGTAATCAGTCCGGAAGAGGTTCTAGAGTAAGGAACCAAACCGTTCCCTAAATTAAGAACTTTTCGCGACAGAGACATTGCTGTGTTGTGACATTTCTTATGGTACTTTGCTATACTAACGTTAAAGCCTTATGTTATAAATTTCAAACTTTAGATACCACTGAGAACAATTTCTTTGCCCGTAAAAACTTAAAACTCAGTGAAAAACCTTCATCGCTCTCATAGCTAAATATTATCCACTCCCGTTTTGGATGTATACCACGCCGATTTTGAAATCTGAGGGGAAATGTGGCAAAAGGAGGCTTTTTGACTCGAAACAGTCATTTTAAATCTTAAAAATCTTACATTCTATATGACAAAATGGTCTCTCACTTAATTTGTATGTACATTTTCACCAAAAATATCGCCAAACGGCTGCAGGTATATTACCTCAGGTATTTTACAGGTTCCTTAAAATAGAACAACTCCCAGACTGGTAATAAAACTAAATCAGGTAAATTGCGATTTCTTCTCGGGATCAAACAATCCTTTCAAGCGAACCGTGTTAACAAAAAGTGTAAATCTTTCCATATCATATTGATATCTAGCTTGGGTATAATCCGATAACATTTTCATACAAATGAACTAATGTTTCTATTTCATCACTTAATTCATTTTGGATATTTTATTTATAGGGCAGGTTCACTCAATAGTTCCCCATTTATCATCATCTTTTATCAATATTCACATTCTATTTTGGATTCGCATTTCATCAGTAGTTTCCATCCAAGAAATATATCAAATTTTTGCATTAATGGAGCAGATTCCATCAAGTGTGTCTATTTTATATCTAAATCAGTTTTGGTATTCTATTTTTGATGTAGATTTTCTAGTATTTCCACTTTTATTTCTGATGTACATTATTGCAGATGCACTATTTCTTAATTCAGCTTTGGCATATCATTTTTGATTTAAAAATCATGTTAATTCATTCATGAATTCTTAATTAGGTTATATCCAGATCGGGAAGTAAATTTCCTTTGATGCTGACTCACTGATTCAAAAGTTTCCAATTTATATTTTCAGGCCAGGAACAATACTCATGTTAAGGATCATTAAGTATTCCTTATAATTTTTGAATTTGAAACATTATATTTTCTAAGAGCCATTATTATTTTTGTTCCCAAATTATAGCCATTAACAAAGATGTCAATTGTTCTTTTTTCAAATAGAAATTGCAGAGTACCGTACACCTACTTAAGATCTACCTGCAAAATTCTTTTTCTGAAAGTGTTCCTTGAAATCTTCAGGAAAACCAACAAAAAGAGACCTTTCTCTACCAATTTAGCCATTAAGCCATTTTCTTGAACCCATAGCTTTCTGGCACAGATGTTTGTATTGATTTAAATGTATTCACGTTCACCTTGATTTCAAACGTGTGGTGAATTAAGTTCGTCAATACCATGAAAAGTATGTGACTAATGAGGTTTTATGGGTAATAATTTGATAATTAATCAATTTGGCTTTAAATTGATGTTAAAGGTTTACTCAAAAGTCTCTATCAAATGGGATAAATTCGAGGTTGGCCGGTCTCGTATGGGTTTGGGCAAGCTCAGACATACCGCTGGCCTTAGGATGGTGTCATCCGCGATCTCAAATGGCATTTAAGATCGGCCGCATTTGATTTTATTCCCATTCATACATATTATATTTGCAGGGAGAAAATATATAAGAAAAAACTATTTCAATTTGATCACTTCTAATATTGCCCTGACACGCAATGTGACTTTATAAAGTTTTTTTTATGAGACGATAAGTCTATTTAGATTGCTTAAAGGTATATGGACAGGTATAGATTTTTCCAAAAATATGTTTCTTTTAATATTCTGAACATTTCTTTTACTTATATCTATCAAAAGTTTCCACTTGTTTCTGAGCTATTCGCAAACAAAAAAATGCAAAATTAAGCCTCAAGAAAAGACTGGACTCCCACTATTAAAAAAAGTCGTTTGACGTATGAATAAGGTCACGGCTTTTACCAGCGCCTTACAATGGATAACTTTTACTTCACTGTTTCACTCTGTCAGCCATAATTTTAGGCTACGCTAAAACATCAGTTTCATTGCATCAGACATCAGAATATTGCTTAAGCTTAAATTTGCTAACCACGAATGTTCTTATTAATTATTTTGTAACATTTTCTTGTGGATTAAGAGGAAATATCGATTCAAGTTCAGATCCAGTATTTCTTTTAATCGGCCAATTCCACTTGTCACACTAGGTTGTAAGTATTATTGTATGGTACACAGTAACTTTCACATAGGAAATTGAATCGTAGCCAATATCTAATCAACCTTGAATTGCAAAAGACAGGTTTATTGAAGATTTCAAGAATTGCCGCAAATGATTTGAATTGATGCCCTTTTATATCTAACAAACTTATAATTAAAGAAAAATGCGCAATCAGATTGTAGAAGTTCATGATGAATATTCATAATCTGGTTGCATATTTTCGAATGATGCATCCACATTTCATCATTCACGAAATGAAATATCACCATGCGAAAAGCAGATCACATTATGTTTCTATTTAGTCTAAAGCAACTTTAGTCTATAAGAAACTTATCATTCCTAGATTTTGATACTGATATGGTTAAAGTGTAATACTGTTTGTGCGGGTCATGTTATGAGAAAAAACACCAAATCCCAACAAATTATAACAAAAGGATTTTCAGTGATTTTGAAACCTACTAAATGTTCTGAGTGACGGAAAATAAACGTCTATCAATTTCTGACACCTGGAAGTGCTTTAAAACTGGGTCACATCTAAGACGATCGCTGCCGACGCGGAAAATGGTTAAAGGGCTGTAACTTCCTTAATATTTGGAATAAACAATGATTTTTGGTTCTACTCTGTGGTTTTAAAGGTCAGGCTATTAATTGATGCAAAAGAAATATGAATTAACCCCTAGAAGTGGGATAAAATAGGGTCAAACCCAAGATGGCTGCCGCCGCCGGACCCTGAAAATTGAAAATAGGGTAAACGGCTGTAACTTCCTCAATAATTGTGATAGAACAATGAGTTTTGGTTTTGCTTCATGGTTTTAGGGGTCAATCAACTAATTTCTGCAGAGAGAATTGTGACCTGACCCCGGAAGTGTTGTAAAACTCGGTCAAATCTAAGATGGCAGCCACCGTCAGACCTTGAAAATAGTGCAAACGGCTGTAACTTCATTAATATTTGGGATAGAGCAATAGCTTTTGTCTCTACTCCATGTATTTAGGGGTCATGCAACTAATTACTACCAAAGAATTGTGACCTGACCCGGAAGTGGACGAAAACTGGGTCACATCCAAGATGGCCGCCGACCCTGAAAATCGGGTAAACGACTGTAACTTCTTTAATATTTTGGAAAGAACTCTATATTTTGTCTCTACTCTGTTAATTTCAATCTATTGCTGCCAATAGAATTATGACCTGACGATTCAAATTTTAGATAGTTAAATCAAAGATGGCGGTCAATATCGCTGCCAGCATCTTAAAAAATGTCTAGGTATCAGCACGTTACCAATAACTTTTTAACATAGGCAGATAATTAAACCACAGTATTTGCTTCTTATAAATAGTTTCAGGAGCGAAGAAATGCGATGATCACACATTTCTTTATTTATTACCAATGAGCAGGATTACCACAAATATGTTGATGGGAGATAATTGCAACAGTTCTGAACAGTTTCAGTTTGAAGTTTTATATACATGTTTCATAATGATACATTCCAAAATTAAATTGAAGGATTTAATGAAAAATCAGATACATAATAAGTGTAATATTAAAGGTCAATTATCGTAAGTAAATTGGAGGTAAATATATACTAATTTGTGTGTTTTGATAGGTCAAAAGACAATGGTGTAACGTGCACTTACAGTGATAGGCTAATCAGACCAGTTTTGGAATAAAATGTGTGTCACCACATTTTAATCACGATCAAAGGCCTTTAATTACACAAACTTGCCAAATAAAATTTTCAAGCCATTTAGACATATACCATTTGGGCAAAACAGATGTGTCGGATGTTTTTAAGGAGTGTCCAGATAACATTGAAAAGCTGGGTTTGTTAACCTCCTCACTTCCACGAGAGACTTCGGTAACCACTGCTGTGGACAACCTTGGTGTTACTTGATACAAATTTGTCCGTCGCTTCAGAGCTCCAAATCGCCTGCGTAAAGAATGGAGAAAGGTGTTATATCCAAGTACAAAGCTTTTAAGCATTATGCTCTGAACATCCATGCGGCCTGCGGCCTGAAGCTCAGCAGATGACAACCTCCTGCTGCTGCTCATGCAGATGACCAGCCCATTCAAATCATTTGCAGGGCTCGGTCATCCCAAATAAGGCTGTGCAGCGCCTGCAAAACTGGTCTTGAATCTGAAAAGATGTCGAATTGATTTAGGAAATCACAAACTATGTAGATTTTGGCAATCAAGATGACTTCAATTCAGCTGTGAACAGATGAGGGTGGAGTTCCATCAGAGAGTCTGCAACAGTCTGTGAAATGTCCGTAGATCTGACTGAATCTGTTCAAAAAGAAAGCTGGGCTGCTGTCACAGTCATTAAACTGGAAACGCCCCAATAAGAGAGGAGGTCTGGAAGACAACCAAGGGGCCCCCTTGGCCAGCAGAGGTTGGCCACAACACCAGAGACCATGTCACCAAGTGTGTGTGGTCACACTTACTATGCATCAGATTTGTCAATACACATTTCAGTCTATTCTTGACATTCATTGTTTTAAGACATGTAAATAAAGGTTACTCTTAAAGATACTGTTCAGAGTTGCTTCAATTATACCCTCGACATCATATTCATGGCAAATAATGACATCCATACGAAGCTAATTGTTGCCTTATGTCAAATCCAAAGGGAATTATTGGTACCATACTGTTGACTTCATTTTTGATTGCTGACAGACATATATTGGCCGCCATCTTTGATTTAAGGTTAGAATGGTCAGGTCAGAATTCTATTGGAAGCAATGAAGTAAACAGCCGTTTTTCCGATTTTCAGCGTCTGTGGCGGCCATCTTGGATATGACCCAGTTTTAACCCACTTCCGGATGTCAGATTTTGATAGACTTTTCCTTTGTCACTCACAACGTCCAATAGGCCCCAAAACCGTTGACAGGCCTTTTGTTAGAATTTCTTAGGGTCTAATGGTATATTGATCCGCTTAATTGTAATTTGCAATAGCTAACGACTTTTGAAGAATGTAATCAGATCACACATCACATATCAGATCACACAAGTAACACTATGAAAATTTGATTTTAATGTGCAAATCCATCAGCCCCACTTACACGTCCTTTAATGACGGAGAATATTTTCTCGTATACTGTGCTCTTTAATTTGGGAAACGATTCCAGGACCCACCCGAGTTAGACTTCCTGATGTCCATTCCGACTAGACTCGAGTTCTAAGTTCATGGTGCGGTTATAATTGTAATATTTCATTGCCATATTTCATTTCAAATTTGTATTCCAGGTAAAAATACAAAAATATATTATCATAAAGTATACAGTGTATGTATGAAAATAAATCAATTGAGGCCCAAAACATAGGATCAAAATATAAAACAAAGAATATCTGCAAGCTGAACATCACTATTCATGATGTTGACAACGAAACGCGAGTGATTCAAAAAGTGTAAAATGAATGAAGACAGCTATGATTATTACGTGAAATGACGTATTATAAAGACTAGCAAGTACTTAGACATAGCCTAATTAGAAGTGTAGAGAAAATTATTCATTTTTATTTTTGGCATCACAAATTAATGTTTTGACAAAGGATTACAGAATAATTTTACATTATTATAAAGTATGCAATGTACATATGAAAATGTATTCAGGAAATAACTTTATTCAAAATACTATAGTAAAAGTCATACACATATTATCCTAGTCTTAACAAGGAAATACCTGCAAGCTGAACATACAACTTGTGGTTGATTAAGGAGAGCAATCACTATTCATGATGTTGAAAAAGAAACGCAAGTGATCCAAAAAGTGTGAAATGAATAAAGGCAACGTACGATTATTACGTAAAATGACGTACTATGGGGAATTGCTTTCCTACATATGGACCTTCGAGAATGTCATAAGTAACAAGTAATTGTTAATGCACCAAATAATACGGAGGACTTCTCTGGGTTATGTATACAGCTTTCTTTATCAACACAATCAATCTCTTCATAATTTCGTTAGAAGGTGTATATATGTAAAGTTCTTAATTTTTTCTGAAACTTTTTATCTGAATATTGACTTTGTAAGGTGCGTGCAAAGTTGTGAGAAATACTGTTAAGTTTTGAGTCTAATTGCGTAAATAGATTATCATAGGGAACATTTAAATCAGAAAGTATGACAATGCAAAAGCACAACGCAAGATGATATATTCTTAAAGCAGTTTCAGCTGCTAAATTCACGTGAAGCTTGATTGGCAATGTGTAACTTTCCGATATATGTACTTCTTGAAGCACATAACAATATTTTCGACCTGATTAGTATAAAGCTGACACCCTGGATGAGATACGATATAAAATTTATATAATATCTTGTCATT
>JAIGNY010004597.1:340000-347500 GCA_020152595.1 Chiridota heheva
AGTTAAAGCTGATCAAAATATATACCTTTTTTAGTTAAATTATAATGCAAAAATGATATGGTATAGTAAAAGTGGTACAAAAAATACTACTGAAGCCTACAGATGATGTGCACGTGACATCACATGTGACACCACACGTGACATCACACAGCGTCTTCCTGACGGTAAGATTAAAGTAAGTTTTTATTTTACGTCCCACTCTACACGAATTAATCTTATGGGCAGCATGGAAGGCAATAAGACGACAATGGTACAGAAATGACCAATAACAATATGTGCAACGCATGGAAACATAGATAAATGTGTTTAGGAAAAAATATGTTGCCATGTGTAGGCAAAGCAAAGCCTATTTTATTATGCGCTCGATTTCGTTTACCTTTTCTGATTGGATGATTTCGTCACCGTGCGTTGATGATGTTGATGCACATGATGTTTTCTTGGAATTTAGCCAAAGATTGTTCCATCTGACGAATCAGCTGTTCCTTGCTTCAGACTTTTGTGGTGTTGTTCTGGTGATATTATAGTGACATTACTTCCTGTAATAGTTCGCGATGGCTTTCTATGTTCCACTAGAATTTTAATTTTTCAAATAACATCGGAGTACACTGGAGCAAAGTTATACTAGAATTGTTTTATTTCCACGTCGCCATTTAATCAAAGTCACTATAGGATATCAACTAATTCAAACAAGATGGCGTACTGTATTTGTACTTCGGGTAGAAAACCTATAAGTTTTTTTTTTCTTTCTGCAACATGCTATCATGAAACTCTATTGCTACAATTTTCAAAAATTAAAACTTTCTAAACGGTAGTTTGTACACGTTCTATTTGGTGACAGAATGCATTTTTGAAACAGAATTATGTTTGTTTATTATATGTGTAAAGGTAAGGGTCTACTGGTATGTGCTGGGTAAAGGAATTTCTGTATAGTTAGGAAAGTGGATTAATTTTATGACGGCAGCGTTAGCATGGTTTAGCAGAAGCAAAAATTGCGTTAGGTTTTCCAGTTATTCAGCTTATTTCATAAGATTCCGGTGTCCCTGCGAAAACAGAGTCGTTTTATAACTTTTATAAAAGCATTTCTAGGCGTTAATGCTCTTTACACTGCTATTTCAAAGTCAGTACTAATTAAGATCAGCACTTACAGTATTAGAGGTGCTCAGTGGTAAGTGAGTCATGTTCGTATGCGAAAGGTACCGGTTAATTAGTGGTGCTCGTATGCGAAAGGTACCTGGTTCGACTCCCGGAGCAAGCTCTATTTGCTCCAGTCCACTCAGCTCTAAATGAGTACCAGCGCTGCTGTGTGGAGTTGACATGCGATGGACTGTCGTCATACCCATGGAGAGTCATGTGCTCTAATTCGCTTAACTTTGACAAGGAAAGCGGGGATAAACACAAGGATGGGCCTTCATGGCTCTAGCGTGGATTGGACATTAACTAACTTATTAAGACTGATGTTGCCCCTATAATCAAAAAAGATTATAGGATTTCCTTATTTAGAAGTAGGCCTGTTTAAATAAGTATAAGTTCAAGTTAGTTCTTATATTGACACTCTCTTTGTAGATTTTCCGAATGATCAAACATCTAAAAGTGGTAGTGGTTGTATGCGCTTCAGAATATGCACTTCAGAGAATGCGCTTCAGAATATGCGCTTCAGAATATGCGCTTCAGAATATATCTATCAGACTTACTGGATTAAGACATGAATAGCTAATTTTGTTTGATTAATTTTAGTCGGGATTGTAGCTAGAGCATGAAACATACAACATGAAGCAGAGGTCTTGTACATTTCTCTCTTTGTACTTTAATAAAAAACATATTCATTTTCAATAATTGATTTATTTTTAAAGGATTAGTTTAGTGGTCAAGCATGTGTATCTTATAAGAAAGAGGACTTTAAAAGAAAACTAAATGGTTTAAAGTTCTGAACCATTTGGGTAGAAACCACTGACATCTGACTAGATGTGACATCACATACTCAGATTCCTCATAGTCTTTATGTATTTTGTCATATTTTTCTTGCATTTTTGTAGCTTGAAAACCATTGGATATGTCAGGAAAGTAATAAAGTAAATTTTGTTAAGGTAACAACAATTTACCACCCAAACAATTTACCACCTAAAGAAAGTGTGAGGAAAACTAATTCAAGTAGTAAAAAAGTTGAATAAAATTTCTTTAAAATACATTGACAATTGTTAAAAATGTGGGGATGAGGGCGCCACTTTCCACAGTAGACATACTGCATCAGTCATTTCTACACAGATAAAAGCTTTAAACTTGGAATATATTCACGGAATGATATTTTGAACGCTTTCTTTACCATATTGTTTGTTTTGAACTCCTCTTTCATATAAAATGGACTAGATCCCTTGACTAATTCTTGAATAAATGACAAAATGTTGCGGAATGCCGCAAAAGGCGCAAATTAACAGAATTGTGTAAAATAAGGGGAAATACCTTCGGTGGCCTCCAAATAATATCAAAATGTTATTGCATCGGTAGTCGTTGCAAGATTCTTTGCAAATAATAGGAACATATGGACAATGGTATTGCAATGGTTTTATAATAATTATGAAAGCTATACATATACTAACATATATGTATATACGTATTTTATGTGCGAAATAATATAACTCACGGTGTCGTTTTTCTTGTCGTTTATATTCTATTATATCACTTCATAAACTAATAAGTCAAGCAAAAAACAAATTTAAAAGGAAAGTCAGTTATAGCCATTATGTATTACTGATAGGCTCCTGGTTGGCTCTGTAACGACTCCTTTGTGTTTTCGCAACCACTTATGTGTCTCCTGGCCATTGTCAGCCTTGTTTTTCGTGTGGCCTTCGGCCCTTCTTTCCGTGCTAGCTCCTTGTCCATTGTGATTGCATATGTATGTTTTGACTTTGTAGCACGGCCTGCAGCTGTGGAACCCAGTCATTAAACTTAAGTTAAGTCCCTTGAATAATATGGAGTCTTGCTACAGATCTGGCGAGTGTGCGGCTTCCTATGTTGACGCACAGCTTCTTTTTGTCGCACTGTTTCTTATTGTCACACAATAGGTGCGTCCAATTCTCACACTGCTTCTTATTATCACACACAAGGTGCTTATTGCCACACTACTTCTTATTGTCGCACACTAGGTGCTTCCTATTGTCACACATGTGCGACAATAAGAAACACATAGTGTGCGACAATATGAAGCAGTCCAATAAGCAGATAAGATTTGGCCTAAATCAAATCATCATTTCACGTGAAAGTTAGTTATATTCAGAAGGGATCATTGAATTTGCAGAAAGAGCTTTAACATTTATTGAGGGGCTCTGTCGTTAACAGAAGCTAACCTGAAGTTTCGGTTTCGCCCGAAGACCCCTTCCGCGCACCTGTTGTGAATTATAAAAAAAAAATCATGCAGTTTTTTTTCTCCAATGAATGGATGTACGAATATTATCTGTAATTTAAGTTAACAAACTTAGTGCTTCCCAGTGGCGTAACTAAAGGCTTATTCTTAGCCTCAGGAAGGTATTTAGTCGGAAAGTGAGTCACTATTCCCATAATGCCCCTCGAGTTTCATATACTTTTATTGTTGAAAAAATTGCAAATGATTGTAGAAAATTGCACACGCATAGGAATAGGAATATTATCAAAAATTAGATAATATTCTATCAAAAAGAAAAACGTCTTGTTTTCGAGAACATAGAGATAAAATGACTAGATTCGTTACGCGAAACTTCTCTTTTGGTCTGAAGATTTCTACACCGTAATTTCAATCAACCAACCAATTCATATTTGGATCTTAAATATATATTACTTTTAGTTGCTGCGTGAAAAAAACACATTGTTGATCAACATTAATGGCTCTTAACTGGAGAACAAAAAGTGGTGTAAGCTTATGATTCTAAAATCCGTAAAAATTGAAGAAAGGTTACAAAAGTGTGGTTTGATTCTTATATTATTCATAACAATGTAAGTTAGAAATAATTCCCGAACCAAACTTCAAACTGTTTTTTACTTAGAAAATCCCGTTAAATCGTGACTGACTAACGGTAACACATAATAAGAAGTCATCAAAATTTCTCGAATATTCCAACGTTAAAGCGCACGGTGAATTGATAATTCATATGCCATTATTTGATATCGTTTAGAAAAATTTCAACCTGCGCAATGGTTGTTCCCGAGCTTGAAATTTGTATGATTCTTATATGATTCCTTTACAAATTTTGATGCATTGTGGGATACTTCCGTAAAGTATTCCCTAGTCGGGAGACCGAAACGACTTTTATTAATACTTTTTTTTTGTCTTAGCTTTTTAGTAACTCTAACAACAATCCATGTTCACTGTTTAATCCCCCTCCTGTTGTTTAAGTCAGAATACATCTCCGATAACAAGGTTTGCTCTTGATTAAAAACAACGTTTATTTATTTGTCAATTTCCTGAGCTTATTCAAAAGTTCTGATAAAAATCTAAACCAGATTGATTTATCAACAGAATCGCGAATAATTTAAACACTCTCATTATTGTACTTCACGCTTAAGTATTTACAACCATCTGTTTATTAAAGTACTTGCGTCACAGGCCCAGTTACTTACAAACAGACAAAGAAAATAAATTAAATTTCCAACTTCAATTTTCCTGATAGGAATACACGAGGAATACGTAATTCAGTTTTCTTTGGGAATGAATGGGAGTGAAATGATATTTTATTATCAATTTAGATCTTTGAAAAACAACCTGTCACACACAGTAGAAAACAAAATCCTGGAAGATCTGAAATAATTTAATTGAGTCATATCCAAACGTCAATGTTTTCTAAATTCATCAGTTGAAATATTTCCAAAAATATTAGGGTGATACTAATAAGAATGTCAACCGAATGCCCATTGAAACACACAAAGAAAAACGAATGCCCATTGAGTTTACTGCATGTACAAACTGTGCCCATTAAACAAAATAAGGGATAGCTACGGAAGCGTGTAAGTGCCTTAACATGACAAAGAAATAACTCTGGTTTTGTTAGGTTAGGGCTAACCCTAAAGTGCTAACCCCAAGTCTAACCCTAACACATCGATATTGCTATGGGCTACCGTATATTGAAAGTGCCATATCAAAAATATTTACAGTACAGCGGTAGGTATTGCCATTCATATTTTCAATAGACATTACGTTTTTAGTGTGTGAGTCAATTGACATTCATTTTAGTATTACCGAAATATTAGCACTATTACAAATATATGGACAGGAGGAGGTTGGATATGTGAACAGAAAATTGGATGTTATTGTAACTGCTCCAGATTTAGCAGCAAAACGCACTTTGAGCACCTTTGAGATTTGAAATTTGGGCGAGAAATATAAAGAATCCCATTAAAGAATTTTAGTTATTACATCATCTGTTCATTCATCATCACTTTTGTACATGCTGAAAATTCCACAAACTTTGATTTGTCACAAAATAAGAGCTATAAGTGACCATTCAATGTTAAAGACTGTTCTGCTCATAATTTAATGTTCTCTTGACAGGGTAAACAATCTCTACTTGCCCATACAGTATATCTTTAACAATATTGGTATGTCGCTGCGTAGAGGAAGGGGTTATTATCATTTCCGAAGCGATCCTGGTCAACAGAAATGTGTCGCACACCAGTCAAGCACTAACGACAGCAAAGAAAGACCTGAATGTAAAGCTACACAATATGGCAAATGGAGGAGGTCGACTCCATCCCTAAATCCCTTGAATAAAAAAAAAACCTTACATTAAATGTTTCTGTTTTCTGGAGTATTCTAAGACACATTACACGGCTTACGTTCCAAACTAAAATTAATAATAATTATCAGTATATTGTTAACAATACCTCGGATAAGGTCCATTAAGATCAAACAAACAAGAAGACTGCTAAAATCGAATTTAACAACCAATTAAACAGCCAAACGTGCTTCTATTGTCATATTGAATATGAAAACACCTCATATTAATATCGTATAGCTTGAGGCTTTAGTCAATCCTTTCTCAAGAAAATTAAACAAATGTCTGTAGACGATCAAGTAGCTAGAAGTGTCCACCAATTTGCATTACTATTTAATTTCATCGCCTTTGTAATCGTCGTGCTAAACTAAAATATGCAAAACTATAAAGATTCGTTACCATCTTCAAAAGCGGTTGGAAAACATTGAAATTTGATTAGCAATAACATGATCAATAGAAAACTAATCAAGCCATTTTGAAAACCACAATTAAACAACCAAACGTGCGTGTTATTGTCATACGCAGCATAATAACATCGCCTATTAATGTAAAAAAATGCTCGCCCCAGGCTTTATTTCAACCCCCAAAACTCGAAATTCAAAATTGTGGTATGGGAGAGAATTATATTGAAAGTAATTATAGATTACGACACACTTTTAAAGAAGAAATGCAATCTTTTATTTTCAGAGGAAAGTGTTAAACATCAGAAATATTTGTTGTTTTCCAATACGCATTTCAGCAAACTCTTTAACCATTAGGAGGACATGTCGCAAAAATGTATTCAGGGAAAGTAACATACGTGATCAAGGAATAAATATGCGCTTAAAGTTTTGAGCAGCCTCAAGCTAATTTTAGTGTAAAGGTTCCTTAGTCCTATTTTAACAAAATACGTATCAAACAAGCAATAACCATCGAACTTGGCAAACCTTTTAGATTACCTAGATATACAAAATGTAGGAAGTATCAATACAACCCCATGACCACGCTGGAAAAGATGTGTTGCCAAAACATAGTCCCGTCTGCCCACACCAAAATATGATTTGTACGTTATTAATCCACGTGAAATTAGAACATGTTCTACGCATGTGACACTTCAACAACAACACAACGCGGTTAAACTAACATGATCTTGGAAATGTTTCAAGTTTCCTAAGTTCATTTTTTATCAAAAAAGCTACATCATTGTTTGATTCAGCTGATTACATGATACATGCTCTAGTTGTGGACAAGAATGACATTAAATGATGTTTCGTCCCTCGTTATTACGTTCGATTTTGAAATAGAAATTTGTCCACATATGAAATTGAATGTGACGTTGCAAAGCCACTAATTTGCTTTTACGTAAATCGCATTTGACAATTTCTTTCCTATCTTAGAAATTTTAATCCAACGGTTGTAGGGCATACATTATGTACGGCAAATGTTGCTAAAATATTGGTTACTTGAAGCTCGAAAGGAAAATGAGTCATTTTTGCAAAGGAAATTCTTTCTTCATCGTAGATTACCACATCTATTGTCACCTGTATTTGTTACATGTATTTACCACACAATGGAAAAATATACAATTGATGTTCTGAAAGTTTCTAACCTCGATAATTTGAGCTTTATTTAAAGCTTAGGAAAACATATAGAGGGTCAACAACTTCTTTATCAGCTGATCAGTCCAGTTAAATGACCTCCTTTTAGGAATTATATGAGATCTCCAAAGGAGGATTTAATTAACCTATGGAGGCAGCCATTAGGCAGCCATGCAAGATTTTCT
>JAIGNY010004597.1:352500-385000 GCA_020152595.1 Chiridota heheva
ACTGTGAGTTTACATGCACTTACATATTTTGAATATACAGTTTTGTTTGTCTTAAATTTAAAGTATGGGGGATTAAGTTAGATGTGTGGTTGTCTGAGGAATATTTTTTTCCTAAAAATATTAACTCTCTTCTCCTAGTTGTGTATAGCGAGTGTCCATGTAATGAATACAATCTGAATCTAAAGCTGAATCAAGAATTTGAAGGCTTGCTTTGCTTTTTCATAATAACATTGGAGGTTATGTGTACTCTTGTGTACACCCCGGTAGCCGGTATAACCAAGTACTCACTGCTACGGTTCTGATAGCTTAATACAGCAATATTATAAGCTATGCAATCAAAAGAAAATACGCTCTCGGACAATTATCCGTTTTTTGCTTCGAAATTTTCCTTCTGCTAGCCACAGACAATGGAAACTTTGATACTGAATGCATTCATTTCGCTCCGGAGAAAAAAGAAGAAAAAACAATTCATTAATTTAATCAAAGCCCGTATAGCTGTATAGATGTTGCACTTTCTATGTCGTTGTACGATTCCAACGCAGACGATTTATGTGCCTCGATCCACTTTGGCGTCTACATTAACTTCCCCTAGTATCCTCATGGCTCTTTATGGTGACCAATTCTAATTCATATTCTGCCACATGTGCGGCATCCTTGTTTTACCGTTCTCATATCCGCATAGCGCCACCATAACATGTTTCCTATCAGTGAAATCGATAAGAAAACAAAGGAAATAAACAGTCTTCTTGCGTCGAGTTACATATCACAAATATACATGGGAACTTGCAAATGAATCGCCTTTAAGTTTTATATTTTGATAACATGGCTGACTAATATTAACATCACATTCCTTAAAAGTAATGTATTTTGAGATTTTATCTTATTACGGTAGATTTTATGATTCAATAGTGTATTTTATGTTATAATCTTTTGCATGTTTTCTTTAACTTTTAGCTTAAAAAAAGTGCAAACTAGCCTGAGCGATTTTCATTAAAAATCTGATATCAGGCTCTAGCTAATGCTACGTCTGGTTTCATTGGGATATCTGGAAAATTACATAAAGTTTCTTCCACCAGCTGTATACCTTCACGTGAACCATTGAGGTATTATTTTCCTCATTAAATACCCATGATGCCTGAACCTAAACATAATCTGCAATTTTCACACTCTAAAAAATGTCATCATTCAATTAAACACAAAGTAAAATGGCGCCAGCTATTTTTATTAAAACAACAGTACAATTATTCAAAACTATGTTAAAGTAATATTTGTTGAATAAAGGTAATTGAAGATTGCAGGGCCTTAGTTACCGATTGGGTCGAGCATAAGTGGATGCTGGGTGAGAATTCCCTCACCTTTTTTTTCATATCTTATAACTTTTGTATGGTTAGGTTTTTGTATTTTAAAGTGAATTTATGATTTTTTCCCACACTCTCAGTGTAGAAATTACACTTATATCAATTATGAATCAGGTGCACGTGGATTGTGAAGGTTAACCTTTTTTAAGTGCGACTCTAGACAAAAATAGATTGCGCCGATCTTACGCCGAACCTTCTTTTTTCATGATTATCATAATGTTTGTTTACATATTATTACTTTTCCCCTTTTTGAGCAAAGCAAACGAGCGTCATTGATTTGTAAATTAAAGAACGGAAAAACAAATAGCTGTTTCGCTCAGGAAATCCTTTCCTGGGTGAAAGATAAGTCTTCGTATCTAACGTATAGGTAAATATATTTAAATTTGTGTGTTTTGATTGGTCCAAACACAATGGTGCGATGTACATTCTTATTGTTAGGCTAATCAGAATCGTTTTGTAATAAAATGTACGCCGTATCATTTTAATCACGATAGTTGGCCTTTAATCCACCTCCCATACTCTAAAAAATGCGATAGAAGTTATGAAAATGGTTTAAAGTCTCTACATAGTACAAGGTATATGGATAGAGGAATTTGCATAGTAGGTATTAACTGCCTCCATGGGATGATTAAACCCTTGAACTGGTTATGTGAAGATGTATGATTCTGTGTTAGCGTAACAACACGTGTGTTAATACGTTCATAAATTTTCAAATGAGCGCCAACTGTTTTAAGATGCAAGGTATATTTTCTCTTACGAAATACGGCAGTTAATAATCAAATGATGCTCGCTCCAACGCATGCCATGCAAGTCTGCATTTTTATCAAAGTATTTAGGCCACATAGTAACGCAGGCGTAAGTTACCTCCCCACTTAAAATGATCACTTGCCGAAAATAAAGGGCAATTTTAGGGGTTTGGCTCCATTAAATATTCGAATACTTTTCATGATAGACCTAATGATATAAAAAATCAAAATCGCAACTCCAAGATGTCCATTGCATTTCGTTTTATTAGTACTTGTTGCTTAATTTAAATCCGTGTTTGCGGTTGGCGAACGCCTTTCAAATATATCAACTGTATGTTGGGCTAATTAATGGCAAAATGGCATTAATGGAAGTGAATACTTAAAACGGAAGCAGTGCCACAGCCTTTATGGTGGTAGTCGTGGGGAAGGGGGATTCTATGAGAGACAGATGCTCTGTACAGCTATCTTTACATGCATGAACAGTGGTCATCGAAAGAATCATCATAACAAGAATATGGGATAGATTCATGTCGAGCAAGTCAACACATTAATATTTCCATCTAACTTAATTATTTTGTTTTGCTTTGTATAGCCTTTATTCATTATCGTTTGGAAAATTATTTTTTATTTTGAGTTTTTCTTACCGTATGAGCCGCTTCTAATATGCATGAACAGTTTATTTACCTGGTGGTAACAGTAGTTTTTTGAAAGAAAAATGAAAAAGACTTATGTCTAGAAAGTTAAGACATTTAAAATTTCCATCTAACTAAATTGTTTTGGTTTGGTTTGTATAACATTTACCCATTATTGTTTTCTTTTTTTTCTTATCGTATGACGTAGCAAACCATTGTTTTTATTCTGACTATGCATGTAATTAAGTATTTCATTGCAAACAACGATCAACAACGTTCAAGAAGAATAAAATAAAATTCTTCAGCATATGCCACACGATTACTCCTTTTTCATCATATTGCTTGATTGTGTGACAATATTTCATGGCAAATTTTGAGTCAAATAAAAATAATTGTTTGTTACCATGGAAACAACACTTTTCCCGTCTGTGATGATTGCCAAATTTATGGGAAGTTACATTTTGATAATAAATATTTAGAAAATTGATATCATTACAGGCCTATCTATTTCTGAAGCTCTTTCCAGTCTTCATTATTTCCGTTTTTTGTTACTAATCGTTTTTGCTAATTTGAATTTCAATATTTACGTGGCTACGACTTCATAGTTTGTTTTGTTCGACAAGGTAGGAGGATATTAGAAGATCAGGAGGATGTTAGAAAACAACGTTATACGATTAATTAATCTGTGAAACTTCCAAGCGTTTTTCTTTAAACGTTGAAATGGAATATAATCTTAAAACGCGTTAGTTCAAAAATGCACAAATTTAAATTTAAAGGAAATTTCTATCAAGATTCAATTAAGTCTCATCTGTTGACATGATAGTGCCAAACATCATGCACCACCGTAATAAGTCATCTACACCCATTTCGCTGAAAGGAATACCCTTTCTTTATGTAGATGGATACATTTTATCAGGTCAAGAATGTTGATGGAAAATGTTCCGATGAACTTTTCATATAGTGAAGATTGATTTACTAATTAAAATCAATTTATTGAAGACGTTCGTCATTAATGCCAACGAAAACCGTGGTAATTTTTATCAATTTGATTTAGGAGTGCAACAACTTTGGTATTTTGGATATACAGATGATGTTGAAAAATGGAAATAAAGGTACAAAGAATTTTGTCTCATTGCCGAATGAGGTTATTTGAACTTCTTTCCATGCATGAAAGCTATCAAGATACAACAAATTCAATCTTTTACAGCAGATCCCACAACAGCCAGTTATACACAAATAAGACCGAAGTTTAACCTGAATATTCCCGTATTATAATAAGATATTGAAGTAGTTTCTTCCCCATATTGCATGTAACTTATATAAGTTAAATATACTGACCACTGTATAATTATGCAAACAAACACATTTAAAGGTGACCTGTACGCCTACGGTTCGTTGGCCATTGCATTAGAAACTCTCGCGGACCTGCAGACGGGTGAGGCATCTGTAGCTATGAATGAACCTAATTTCTTAAAATTGTTAAAAAAGCTGCCTTTTCCAGCTTCATCAACTTTTGAGCAGAAATGCAACTATGCAAAGGTGTGTACCAGTTATAATGTAGTATCAAGCCTTCATAAATTTGTTATATATCAACAGGGAAATATATTTGCTTCCTTCTGTTTTCATACATAATTTCATATTTCAATCTTCAAATCATGCACCAACATTATGTCAATGAGAGGGGATCAATTGATGCTCTTTGACATTATGTGGTAAAACTTCAGTAATCAAAGGATAACCTAACAATGACAAAGCTTAGGAGAAGAATGGAAGTGGCATCTTGTAGTTATATATTTCATTTATTGAATTATTTAACCTAATATGTATATTCTGAGTAATCAAAAAGGTTTCGTTGTTGATATTCATACGTTCTTGATTTAAAAACGAAAATTAATTCGAAGAAAATTGATAGAAAATATGAGATGTTGGATTTGTTGTTTTACAAACTAAATCTTTACCTAAGCGGTTACTATAGCGATGCTTAGACAGGCAGAGGTTACCTTTGCTGCATTGCTTAACAATCAGTTAAGCATACAGCTATATATGAATTGCAGTATTAAGTTCAGTTGTTAATATGCACATTTCTTATATATGAACGAAGAGATCTATTTGTTTCTTTCTGTTTTCGTACAGAGCTTTATATTTCAATCTTCATATCATGCGACAACATAATCTAAATGAGGGGGTATCAACTGTTGCTCTTGAACATTACGTGGTGAAAATTCAATAATCAAAAGATAACCTAGCAATCACAAAGCCTAGGAGTAGAATCCAAGTTACTTATTGTAGTGAAACCTTCCATTCACTGAATTTATTCAACCTAACAGTTAACGTTTTGGTATTGATATTCATACGTTTTTCATAATAAAAACTAATTCAAGGAACTTGAAAAACTGCACACTACTTGAGGTTGCAAAATTGCAAATTTGCAACACAGAACTAGATGTTAAATTAGATTTAATGGAGCATGTACCTAGGGATTACTTTAGTGATGTTTGGACAAAGGCAATATTATCTGAATTTGACAAATAAGCAATTAAGCTACGGAAATGACATGACGAACAATGACAGCTTTGTATATAAACGGGGACAATTCTTTGTTTTCTTCTGCAAAATTTATTATTCTACTCATCAGCTCATGCACCGCAATATTTTGATAAGAGTAGCTGTTTCAGGCACATAAATTTGGAAATTTAATGCTCCTAGTTTGTGGAATAGATACTATCATCACACGAAAAAATATGAAGTACATCAGTGCCAAATTTAAGGGATATTCACGGAGACGGATATGGGGAAATGGGGGCATTGCATAGGAGTCCGGATAACAATAGTCCGGAAACTAAATTGCGCATCACTATTTCTTGTTTTTTTTATCATAATCATTTGAATTTTCAAGACCATTATTAGTTTACAAGACCACACTCAATGAAGCTCTGGATTACATAAAACCTTAAAGCTGCATTCAGTGACATTGAATGATAAATAAGTTATTCTCAAAACATAAGGACTGTCCTAGTCAAAATGTTATACTCGTTTTAGATTTTGACAAAAAATCAAAAATTTGTACCGAATATGTCTAGATTGAAAGCCAAATATATGATGAGCTTGTGTATTGAAATTTGTGGCCACAAAATAGCGGAAAACTTGCCACCCCTGAATACGCAGTTGAATGGATTAAAACATCTGTTTAAGTGCAAATAGTGTAGAAAATTGTTTGGTCAACACAACAATCGACTTTCAAATTAATGATAGACGTGCATTAACGGTGAATCAATTTTAATATATTTTGCTATGGGTGTTTGCTATTTTCCCAATGTTCACATGGAAAGAATATAATTTTACTAAGGAACACGGTGTGCGTTTGTTTTAAGTTGAACGTTTAAGGAAAAACCTTAAAGTTTACATACATTTTATAGGTTTGATTTATTCTACAAAGATTATTTTCAACTGTTCAACAAAATCAGAAATCATTCACCGTTCGTTCTCTTTCCTTGAAACTTAAGAAACAGCCTATACAGTATGTCTAGTTCCACAATTCCATAAAGGATATAGATTTTACCTAAAAGAGATATTTGTTCTAAATGGTGTTGACTACATTTAGTCCAAGAGATGCCCTCAATTGAGGGCTCAGTGTAAACCCTCAATCGGGTTTTGCGAAGCTATGGAGAACGGCATTAAGGATTATTTCCCATTATGCACAGATGGTAGGATATCAAATCATAAATCTAGAGAATTGTGAAAATAACAAATCATGAGATTTGTCCTAATTCAGTTGATATAATTATTCTCACAAATTATCCATACCCCTTTTCAAATCTACCAGTCCGAGTTTAAAGTATTGAACGAAATTATGTAGGCTAATATTGGCAGCAAATGGGCATCTTGAAATATTAATATCATTAAATGTGCATTTAGGGTTCAGACTCTTCTATTTTTTACTGGAAAATAGTAGCTGGTACTCAAAAATTATTATAATACATTTTTAAAATATTCTTATTGTTTCCTACATCTAATGTGCAATTTTTGTAACCAAATTAGACAAGATTTTACCAGCTTGCTAGCTGAGACACAAATCCTCGATCGATGGTATTTGCCGGACTGACATTAAAACTCATATTCCCACATTCCTCACAATAACTTTTGCATTGTACTGAAAACTCTCCTGAGAATTTTGACTTTACCCCTATTGGGTATGAAATGATGATACTAAAACAGAGCTTAGTATAGTGATTACGATTTTCTTCCTGAACAAAGTTTCTTCAAAGATTTTTTTCTCGACACAGCACATCAACAATTATATGCAAAGTGCGAGTGGGACTATTAACTTTCTTTATGCACCAGCCATTTTCATACAAAATTGTTGCTAATTCAAATTACTGGTAACCATTACATGAGCAAAAGACACAACAGCAATTAATTCATAGTTTGGGAGTGCAGTAGTTAGTGCGTCAGTCTCGTACTCAAAATGTGCTGGGATCAAATCTCAGCCAGGACGCTGTGTTGTGTCCTTGAGCAAAACACTTGATCTCATTTGCTCCAGCTCACTCAGCTGTGAAAGGAGTACCAGTTTCAGCTGGGGGGTTAACCTGCGATGGACTGGTATCCCATCCATGGGGATTCAAGTACTCTAATCTACTTAGCACCATGGAAACTGGGCTTTAAGCACCGGTTCTACAAGTCCTTGAGGCTTGATGGGATTCTACTAAGTATCCATAGTTATGTGTATGTTTGTGTCAAATGTCATCTGTGTTCATACAGTACATCCTTTCTATCACAGAAGATAATCTAACATTTCAGGACCACGCAAGTATGCATTTACACATTTGTTGCCTCATCAATCACGTAGAAATGAACTTTTTGCAAATATGAAATATTTGAAGTAAATGAAAGTTCATAAAATAAAAAAGTTTCTTACATTGAACTTTGAATGTTTCTTGATGTTATCCAGCAACAGGAAACACTTCAGACAATGATTGATCCTCCATCTAAAATCGAGACTGCATTTGAAGTGTTGTCGAATGATTTATAATTCAAGCATAGAGACAATCGAGATGACTTTGATCATGTTGATATTTCCTACGTTGAGAGAAATTGTACGTGTTATTAATTGCAGCAGATTTCAAACACAGCAAAATACGACACCACAACTATATCGTTATAATTTTATATGTCATTTTACCCTCCATCTTTTAAGACATACATTAGTGACCACTAAGCTATTCCTTTAAAGGCATATTTCGATGAAATTTCATTTTCATATATCATAGAGGACTATTTAATGAAAACTTTGGTGTAAAAATCATGTTGATATCTTTTTCTGTTAAGGACTTATTTTATTTCAAATGATTGCGCAAGTGTGTTGAAAACTGACTTCCCTGTGTAAAATGTGATGTCATAAAGGCAGATCCAATACAATTCTTATGTATTTCCAAAACAAGTCTGTCTATGATGGCAAACGGAGGAGCACTCGCAAGATAAAACTCAGACACAGGTTTTTAACTCAACAAAACTTTCAAAACACATATAGTTATACAAATAACATAATATAGAACAAAATATTTACATATATACACAGTTATACATTCAACACATACAGCCATATGCGCATTTACTAGTACAGTTTATCAAGATATTGAGTCATCGCTACTAACTGCTCGCGTAATTTTATTTCTTGAGGTTCACCAATACTAGAATACGCTATTCTTGAGGTCCACTAGTTCGCTATTCTTGACGTCCACCAGTACGCTATTCCTGTCCCTAGTTATGTTGACTTCTCGCCATTAGGTTAAAGATTGACGTGTATTTATGCTTTTAGATCCTGATTTATGGAAACCCTATAGCTTTGGAGCCCTCAGCGCGACGATGAATCCCTGCTTGTAGATGTCCCACACCAGATCCCTGGATTAACCCTCTGTCCCTGCTTGTAGATGTCCCACACCCAATTTCTAGATTAACCCTCTATCCCTGCTTGTAGATGTCCCACACCAGATCCCTGGATTAACCCTCTGTCCCTGCTTGTAGATGTCCCACACCCAATTTCTAGATTAACCCTCATGCTTGTAGATGTCCCACACCAAATCCCTGGATTAACCCTCTGTCCCCTTGTAGATGTCCCACACCAAATGGATTAACCCTCTGTCCCTTGTAGATATCCCACACCAAATCCCTGGATTAAGATGTCCCACACCAAATCCCTGGATTAACCCTCTGTCCCTGCTTGTAGATGTCCCACACCAAATCCCTGGATTAACCCTCTGTCCCTGCTTGTACATGTCCCACACCAAATCCCTGGATTAACCCTCTGTCCCTGCTTGTACATGTCCCACACCAAATCCCTGGATTAATCCTGTTGGATAACAAACATATAACCAACCACCTTCTAGTTGTCTGTTTCTGGTACTTTAATCATTATTCATCATACGTACATTTCATACTCCTCATCAATTTCTTTCATACGCGCGTCCTACTGAAACATGCATATATCTTACATTATAATACTCCATGACTCATTTGATACCCTTCAATAATTTGGTAATATCCGATAACAAATGAGGAATCGTTAGTCGTTACTATAGTTACCATCAGCCGATGTCACTCCCCAGCCCCTCATTCTGTACTTCAAATACATATACCGCATAATCTCTTAATACTTTTGATAATTATTCATGAAAATAGACTACCCTTAAATAATAAAATCTTAAAACAATTTCATATCATTTCCATTCGATAGCAGTGCAGACGATGATTCAGTATCATTAATTATCATAAGCGTGTTAACCGTTTGATTTGAAGTATAAGAACTCGTTGGCGATATCAATAACGTAGACGGATCATATTGTATGATTTTCATAACTCATCTGATACTACACAATTACATACACTGAGGAATAATACCCACAGTTGATACCAAACACCCAAGATAACCTTCTCCAGGGATATGATTTACACCATTCGGCAACAGTTTGGAACACACAATTATATACAACATGAGCTTCTTTGCACACAGGAAAATACACCAAGGAAGTCTAAATTTCCACACAGGAAAACTGCACGCATAAAACATCGTCACAAATACAAATGCTGCGGCAACACAGGCTGGCTTCTCTTGGTTTACTCCCAAAATGGTTCTCCCAGAATTACTATACCAAACCCTCCTGGAAAAGTGATCCTATGGATAAAGCGCCTATTGGGACTTCCTGATCCCTATAACCTTACATTGTATACCATATTCTAAGCTTGAAGGTATGCATTTCTTTCTCAGAAAGATAAGTTTTTCTTATACTTTGATTGTAAGGTTCATGAGCAGATGGGCAAATCCTGTTCTTATAAAGTGTATGTTATACTCAATAAATAAACAAAATTTGAAATGCAATAACTCTTAAGCAGAAAAAGATATCAACATGATTGAAATTCACGGGATTATGCCTCTAACATTTCAAGCTTACACAATATGCATGTAGGCATTTTCCTCTTCATCATTCTATTCGCTTAAGGACAAACTTAATATTGGCAAATGTCAAAAATTCTACACATGGAAACCCACATAGAATGTCTCCTGAATTGAATTAAGAATACGTGTTTGAATCCGAATTGCTCACGAATTATCTTTAATGTAAGCACGATGAAGATAAACACTGGAAACATCGTTCATGTTTCATATGTTAAGGGTGTGAGAGAAGCTTTGCATTCTTTAAATTGCTTTACACTTTCGGTAGGTGTTACCCTTGGGTGCCAAGACACGCCCATGAAGCCGTGTGGAAATATATATATATATATATATATATATATATATATATATATATATATATATATATATATATATATATATATATATATATATATATATATATATATATATATATATATATATATATATATATATATATATATATATATATATATATATATATATATATATATATATATATATATATATATATATATATATATATATATATATATATATATATATATATATATATATATATATATATATATATATATATATATATATATTTATATATATTTATATATATATATGTATGTATATATATATATATATATATATATATATATATATATATATATATATATATATATATATATATATATATATATATATATATATATATATATATATATATATATATATATATATATATATATATATATATATATATATATATATTTATATATATATATATATATATATATATATATATATATATATATATATATATATATATATATATATATATATATATATATATATATATATATATATATATATATATATATATATATATATATATATACCAGCAGAAAAAAAGTTGAAATACCTACTGGTTTTAAGTGGTCTCAACTGTTTTTTTTTAAACAGAGTCTAACTGTTTTTAACTGGTAATGAACATATCACCTGTTAAATCCAGTTAGGCTTAACTGACATCAACAGGCATTTGTTTTCAACAGGGACTTTTACAAATCCCTATTAAAACCAGTTAGGCTTAACTGGAATCAACATGCATTTGTTGTCTCCATCAAGGAATTTATACAAACCCCTGTAAAAATCACTTGGCAGTTAAACTTGACTGGAAATTTTCTCCGGAATGGAAATAATGATTTCCAGTTGGAAAATACCAGTTGGAAAATACATTTTCCAACAGGAAATAAAATGTTATTTCCATTAAATGTTATTTCCATTTGGATATCATGTGGCATCGTTTGGAAATTTTTAATTCGGATTTAATGGGACTTAAAATTAAAACCATTTGAGATGTAACCTTAATTGATATACCAATTTGTAAATTGGAGATCAATTGGTTTACATTTTTCAAAGAGATGTTTTTTAATTATGCAGAATAGGCCTAGCTAACATTTAAATTGGGCAGAAAAGAATGTTAATGGAGCTGGCAGCCAGAAACGTGACGGCATATATGTCTTGGATCCATAGGCGTGTGACGCAACAGTATGGGTGAGGGTCATCGCCCACTTTCATCATATAAATTATTTTCACCTTAAATAATATTTCGAATATAGAAATAAACGAAAGGTATAAAAGTCCTGAATTGTTTAGCTAAGATCCCATGCATTGTCTGTAAAATATAAAACAGACTGAAAAAATGAAGAAAATCGTATGGAAAATTTGTGTAACTTTTTAAAATATATCGGCCACATTTCCTGAAAATGAGATATAATTGAAGGAAATTACCCACAAATCGAGAAATTGTCCTAAAATTTGAACAAATTTTTTCGAAAATCAAAGAAAATTGCCACAAAAACTTAGAAATTTTCCGAAAAATTAAAGAAATTGAACAATATAAACATTTTTTGTATTGTAGCAACTGCAAATTTAACAGTTCCAAATTCAAAATGTCACAGACGTTATCGTTAACAGAGAAAATTAGAGCGTGTGTATATCTTCAAAACCACGATGAGTTTTATGATGTAAATTTGAAGGTTCTTTCAAGATTACCCATGTTTAGCTCACTTATAACTAGTATAGGTGAAGACATTCCCCTTAAAAATTCCTTATTTGATTCAACCTAGTTTGGCTACCATGTTATTGCATATGACTTAGAGCATAGTGTTATGTATAAGCTTACTAGTTCAGTCTATCATGATTGATTGGGTAGTTCCAGAAAATATGTGCACATGGGGGTAAGTGACATATGGAATTGGGATGCGGGGGGAGGGGGCTGGTCCGTGATTTGGAATTGGGTTTCGTGGGGAAGGGGAGGGGTGATTTGGAATAAGGTTGTGCGGGATCCCGATAGTAATTGCAAGTCCCGATATTCCGATCCTGGTATTGCGCAATCTCGACAACATAAGGAATTGTAACTAAAAGTACAAACGGGAATCCCGGGAATGATATAAATTATTGAAAAAACTATCTTTCCCGGTATTTTGAAAGTAATATTTATTAAATATATGTCAAAAATCATGTTTTGTGTCTTCTTTTTTTACTTTTTTGAAATGTAAAAACAACGTATACTAATAAAATTCAAGTCACTTTCGACATTTGACAGCACACAAATCATTTATAAATTTCATCAGTCATCAACAAGTTTCAACTCATTGTGGTAAAAATGGTCACAACTTTCGTGGAGTTTTTAGATATCAAATTACTGAATTGCATATTGCTTTTTTGATGCCACAAGCAAATTCAAATTTTAGCATCAGCACAGTCATTACATACTGGACCACTACAATTGTAACATTAGGTCCAATTTGATAAACATGAATACACATGGTATGACATAATCTCAAAATGCTTCAAAATACCTAAGGTTATTAATAAATTGTGAATAATGGGGCTCCATCTGTATTTAATTCCAATAAAATTGCCTTGATAATAACAGAAAGTCTTGAAAGAAAGGAAATTTACGCAATCGAATCAAGATGGCGATTCTGCCATTTCTGACAGGATTTTACTAAAAAAAAATTCTCCTAAATAGAGGGCGATATTTTGAAATAATTACAGTATACATCAGAGGATTTTTTTACCTGAATTCTTTCGTGGGTTGTGAAGTTACGGGAGTTTTTCAGATAGAAGTGATTTTTCATAGACATTTTAAAGAATTTTCATGCTCTTTGTTAGAACTATATCATTTATCAGAATAGTAAGAGAAGCCTATCCAGAAGTCGACCAATTAGGAGCCAGTATTACTATCACGTGATAGCTTATTTGCATACACGTGATAGCTCATTTGCATATTCGTAATACTGGTTCATAATATTATTACGTGATATTTCATTTGCATACACGTAATAGCTCATTTGCATATTTGTAATACTGGTTCATGATTGGTCGACTTCTGGATAGGCTCCTCGAATTTTACTAGACGACCTTCTCTTTTGGGGGGATGGGATGTTGGTTTATATACGACCGTATACCACATTTTGGAGGGATGTTGGTTTATGTATGACCGTGTCCCTATTTCTTCATTGGTTGGTGGGGAAAAATTTTCATCGAGGTCCCAGAGTTTGTTTGGAGAACACACGGACACATAACAATTATGGACATTACAATGTCACACAACAAAATAAACTCGAAAAGAATGTCTTGATGCATTTTTTCTTTCTTATACCTGTGTTGGCCCTTAAAAGAATCTTTGGGTTTTATTTCTTTTCCTTCTACTCGTCCACAGGGAAAAAAGGACTATCGCAGAGACAGTGGCCATCAGTTTGAGTCTGTATACTCCGGGCAATCTCCACAATCTCCCTCATCTTTGCCTTTGCTTTTTCAACATCTCTGGCGGTGCCGGTATACCACTTTTGCGCCTGAATTTCTTCCTGTTTCTTTTCTTCTTCCTCTTTCTTTTCTACTTGTTCTTTGGTTTTTTCTTCTTCTCTCGGCCACTTGTTTTTGACGATCTATTCCTCGTCACAGGCTTCTGTCACCTCGGCCCACTCTCCGTTAGCCAGTGCGGTCTTCGTCTCTTCTTCGTCGTTGTCCACGGCCTTCACGCTTCGGACTTTAAACGGAGGTTCTTCATCCAAGTTCTCCGTTGTGGATAAGATATCATCAAACCCCCAGTCCTCTGCTGCCGATTAATCATCGTCAAAGTACCAGGTCTCCAAAATATCAAAGTAACTGTACAGTGTAATCATTGTGAATCTAGCTGATTGAATGATTGAAACTTATAAAAGCTGAATTTTTACGCCTGTCTAGTGCGGCTTCACGTGTGTCCTTGACCGAGCATCCAGACATCGTGTCGTTGACCTTCTTTTGGGATGTTGCTCTGGATAGTAGCCTTGAAACTCTACGGTAGTCTCAAACTGCAACTCTTTGTATTGAATGTATAATGCAATTTTCTCTTTCTTGAATGTTTATAAGAGACTCTTTAAAATATTCCCACGAGGGTAAAAGCACCTGCCCCAACAATCGCAGCGTGCCGTAGGAGTCATACCACGGTTTTATACTCATTCCGCCTTCATTATTTTTCTTCAAACTATTTTTTTTTCTTTCAAAACAATGCCAGAAAATAAGACGCAGCTTATGTGGCATAATATAATACAGCAATACAAAATTTGCTTTTTGATGTTCAAACATGTGTAAAGGACTCTTTTAAGAGTTTTTCTTCGGGTTTCTCGATGATAATGGGCGACGACGACGGCGAACGGGGTCTTTTCTTTGCGGGTGAAGCGACAGGTACTTTAATCGGTGCTTTCGAATGTTTTGCTGCATTTATAGTTTCCACGACCATCTGTTCACACCAATGGTCCAGGTTAAGGGGTGTTTTCTCTACAATAGGTACTTTTACTAGTGCTTTCAATTCTTCTACTGCATATAGACCTTCCATGTTTGTCAGTTTGCACCATTGGTCCAGGTTGAGAGAAACCCCTTTTCTCCGGGTATGACGGTCCATTGACGGCTGGTGCGTCCGTTTGGATCGCAGATCGTTTGCATTGCGTAGTCGAAATGGCGTATGTCCAAAGAATGTTTTCATCTTCTGCGGTCAGACTGATGTAAATCTGTTTTCCTAGAAGCAAACGTAACTTTTCAGGGTGTGATGGACCGCTCACGCGACGGGCTACGCTTACGCTAGACGTATGGTAATGCAAGACCAGTTCGGATATCATATTTTTGTTCATCCCAAACGTCTTCTTCCATGGCGATGCCTTGAGCCGTGACTCGAGGTATTGTGCCGGGGATGGTTTTGGCATAGTTGCCAAGATGCACGTTTTGATGCTTTCAAACTGCGATGTAGACACATACAAGTCCCTCCTACGGGATAAGCTGGGGTAACCCGTCCGCGACTGTCTCTTATTTTGTCGTAACTCTGCATTTTCAAAACTCTCTTTAAGGTGGTATGTTGTCAGGACTCGAAGGAGGTGGTGAGAATCGCATTTCTCACATACCCACGGGTGCGAACACAAGGCTGTGTTTGCTGCACATCGCTTTGTAAAAGACAATCAACATGCGTGTTGGTCTTTCTTGCTTGAATGTCGGGGTTTCTTTGCTTTATTGCGTTTTCTTCGTTTTCAAAACACACACTTGACGAAAACTTTCGGGATGTGTCAAAGTCATCCATTGCTCGGGTGTGAGAACGATACCCTTCTTGCTAGGTACTTCGCTGACAGAAGGAACGTTGCTGTACTTTCTGATTTGTACGTAGAGATTTTTTCAATTGAGAGATTGTGACGTAGGTGTGCTGCCATGCGCCAGCTTTAGCTTTTCTCCCGAATGGATGCGATCGTACTTTTCTTTAATTTCTTGAGCGTAGCCGTTACCAAATGAGCTCGGCGACTTATCACGGCCCATTGCTCGAGCTCGAGTGTGAGGGCATCACCTTTTTGGTCGCCACAGTCGACGTCCCTACATTCGGGTGTGTAATACTGTCGTGCATGAACGTAAAACTTTTCGTTGAAACCAGGGACGGCGAGGTAGCGCTCGCCTTCTAATGTGACAGCTTTCTTGTCTTGTGTGCAGACGCGGACATTGGTTAATATGGATCGCTGCGGACCTGTCGGTCGGGCAGTGAAACAGCCAGTGTTTCTTGATGCTTCCATGTTCATGTCTGACTTTCGACTGAATGTTGCACACCGTCGTCGTCGTCTTTTTATAACTTTTTTTAACAATATATGCACATACACAACATGAAACAAGCGCCCCTTGGAAAAAACAACGATTCACTACTTTGGTCAAAGTCTGTCGCTTCGAAGAGGAGACGGGGTAATACATCCGTTCCGGCTTCGGTCATTTCGGATAACTCATCAATATTTTTATAGACGGCGCTAAACAAATAGATCATCATCAGAAGAACATCTTAAAAGCATTCGAGATATAATCACCATTAAAAGAACATCTTATGCGCATTTGAATCAATCAATCGTTTTAACCGTAATGTTTAAGTACAATTGTGAACGTCCTTGTCGTTTCGTTCCTTGTCTTTACCAAAACGAGCCGAGTTGTCGTTCGTGTCCGAGCCTCGTGCCCGGTGAACCAGATAATAAATACAATAGTGACCACATACGTCAAAGGTAGGACTCTGAAGCGGTTTGTGGTTATAAACGAACAGTCGATTTTTCAAGAAACGTCGAATGAAAGAAATGTCAGGGGTTCGCAGTAGAGTCAATTTTTTTCCCAGGGACCAACCCTGGGCGACCCAATGCCGGCCCATCTTCCAAGTCGGATTTGTGTTGACTACCATGCAGTTCGGGTGAACCCCTCCTTTTAGCCCTCGGTAAAACCCTTCGAAGGAGGGTTTTTGAAACCATGGAGGCAGCCATTACCCATCATGCAATTTCCTTCGCCCATACACTTTGTACAGAGTGACCAAGTAAATTCATTTTATGAACTACGACGGCGTTTGCTGAAGTGTGAAAGGTACATGGAATTATGGAAACATGTTAGCTAACTTTTATCAGTACCTTTTGATATGTTCACCAGTCGAATTTGAAAAAAGAGCCAAATATGGCACGACCCATGTTTGAAATGCTTAGGTTTGTTGCGAATAATCTGTACTGTGCTAACATCTGCGTTGTGTTGACTAAGCATTGACTTTTCTTCTTTGACTGCGATTGTCAGTGTTCAATAAATTACAAATTAAAGGTTATTTTATATGCATTCTTACATTAAATTTGTTCTTCGCCTAAGTTGTGTTGTTATTTACGTAGCCTCTTGGAGAACGCGTTCAATTAAATCATTTTAATGCAGTGAATTATCAGTTCCTTTGTGACTTTCGTATGTGATGTTCTGTCTGAACAGTGACGTATTCTAACGTAGGCCTATTGACCGTAACTAATGCTAAGTTACAGCCATCATGTGCGTAGAGTGTACGTTGGACTGTTTGCATTGCAGGCTTGTGTGTAATATATATTGTCATTCGTTTTATTCTTTTTCACCCATTGTCTGTACTGGCGAGTAGCGTTCAGACGTTAGGGCCTAATCAAATCATGAATAAAACTTAAGCAGTTAGTTTAGTTAATCTCAAATTGCACTGTTTATTCCTTTACGATTTGTCAGTCAGTAGGTGATCGCATAATGCAGACCTGAAATAGACCAAATTGAAGTTAGTAAGCAGCTGAGATGTGTGTGCGATTCGTATGTTTGAACTGTCGACTGGTTGCTGAACTGCGCGATGGTCAAACCGTGGAAGCAGGGATTAGCATGAAAGACTCTTTTCAGGGGTTCACCCGAACTGCCATGACACTCTGACGTTCCAAAGGTGAATGTAAGTGATCTGCGGCATGAACGCGAGCCATCATGTGTAAGCATCTTTACTCACACTCAAACAATATCGGATGTCTCCATGATTTCAATTGGTAGAGTTGTTGACGATGTTGCGGTTTTGATCTATTTCGATGATGTTATTTGAATTCGGCGTAGATGAGAAGGTTGGTAGTGGAAGCCAATGCCTCTGCAAATTTGAAATCCACACGAAGAATTCCTCGTTATTATATCCGTGAGATCCGTCGGGCGTTAGGTTGGAGGCGAAAAGCGGGTAACTGTCCAGAAAATCCGTCGGAGTGATGTCCATGCCTTTATCGTCTTACAAACGACCCGTGGCCGAAAACAGTTAAAGGTAACTGCGGAGAGCTTGATGTGAAGTTTAAGGTGAGCGGCGTGGAAGGATAATGCTTCTCATCGACGTAAACCGTGAGATAATTCAATCTGAAAGATCGGAAATGAAACTGGTTCTTACTGTAGGCGCCGCTGAAAGAGACCGTGTCCACCACACAAACCACGATACTCTTTGGTAGCTCGCCCAGGAATACATTGTTCTTGTTGGAAATATTGGGTTTCGGCCAGTATGGTGATATTTCGGATAATTGTACGTTGGATCTTGTACTTGGTCGGCTCTCTGTTGAAAGTGACAAGGTCGTTGAGCACGTGGGTGTCGCTGCACGTCAGTTTGTGCACGTAGAGAATGGCGTCCAAGATAACCATGCGATAGTCGGCAGCTGCAGCTTTCGACATCAAACAAAAAGAGTCCTTACTTCGATGCAGTTTAAGTCGTACTTCCACACCCTGGTAAAAGCACGTTGTTTCGAGCAAATAGGTCGGAGTGATAGGGTCCCATCATCTCGAAGACTTTGCTGTTTTGTTTTGTTTTAGCAAAGAGTGTTGCAAGTCCCGAGTTGCTGATGGTACCAGCAGCCAAATCGTTGAAGTACATATGTCCTGCAATGTCTTTGAAGTAAAACTAAGACTGCAGATGTGTGTCTTTGGCTTCTCTGTCGTAATTGAGGACAATCTCAATCATCGCTCTGCAAGGGTACGTCGGCATCAAGTCGCTGATGAGTTTGCCGTTGAGGGCCACGTCTAGTTGCAAAAACATCGAATGCAACAACAGATTGACAGAAGCCATTTTTTCATCGTCGTTGTTGGTGGCATCGCAATCGCTTCCGTCTGCTTTAGTGATTTTCACTTTGACGTAAAGTTGAGTGTTGTTGATTCGATCGGTCCCGTAGAGTTCAATCCTCCAATAGGACGGTATTTGACGTATTCCTGTTTTCGATCACCATTTGTGTCGGAGGAACACCAAACAGTTTCATTTCTGACTTAGAGCAAAGCATGGAGTGATTGTGAATGAAAGCCATGTTGACGGTACGATAGCCAAGCTGCTAACCAGAATCGGGCTGTCGTTCTTCTTATGAGAATAATGACAGCGGTTCCACGTAGTGTAAATGATTTGATTTCTTTTTCAAGGCAACTTCCGGGCACGGATATTCGGACTGAGCTGAAGTGTGTTTGAACATGGTCGTGTCGGTGGATATTCTTGGGCGTATTGGGATTATGTTGCTAAAAGATATCTCGCTTTTTTGTTCAACGGTTTCTTTTTGGCCGTCAATGCACGATTGGTTTTTCGTTTTGCCGGTCCGCGGCCGTGTCGAGATCGTTTCTTTCTTTTTAAACGCTTTACGTCCAATCGGACTAGAGTTTTTCGGAAACGGATGGCATAGTTTACAAATCTACCACGTGACTCCTGGGTACGACTTGACCTTCGACGATCAACTCTCGCGAGGCGATTATTTCATATCACGTTATACGGTCCTGGCTGATTGCTCTGTTTTACTGCGTAATACTTTTGGCGCGCTGGCGATTGACGTGTTGTAAAGCAGGGACGGGTGGTGGAGGAGGAAGTACAACAGATCAGATTGCTTTACGACGGCTGGGTTGAGATTGTTTCTTTTTTGGCGGTGAAGTTCGGCTACTGCTGTTGCTACGGAGGGCAAAAAGAGGCGAGACTGTAGGAGGTAAGGTCGTGTTTCTCAAAGTATTTAAGGCCGATGCGGGGACAAATCTACTTCTTTTTTTCTTTTTCTTTCTTCTTCTTCTTCTTCTTCTTCTTCTTCTTCTTCTTCTTCTTCTTCTTCTTCTTCTTCTTCTTCTTCTTCTTCTTCTTCTTCTTCTTCTTCTTCTTCTTCTTCTTCTTCTTCTTCTTCTTCTTCTTCTTCTTCTTCTTCTTCTTCTTCTTCTTCTTCTTCTTCTTCTTCTTCTTCTTCTTCTTCTTCTTCTTCTTCTTCTTCTTCTTCTTCTTCTTCTTCTTCTTCTTCTTCTTCTTCTTCTTCTTCTTCTTCTTCTTCTTCTTCTTCTTCTTCTTCTTCTTCTTCTTCTTCTTCTTCTTCTTCTTCTTCTTCTTCTTCTTCTTCTTCTTCTTCTTCTTCTTCTTCTTCTTCTTCTTCTTCTTCTTCTTCTTCTTCTTCTTCTTCTTCTTCTTCTTCTTCTTCTTCTTCTTCTTCTTCTTCTTCTTCTTCTTCTTCTTCTTCTTCTTCTTCTTCTTCTTCTTCTTCTTCTTCTTCTTCTTCTTCTTCTTCTTCTTCTTTACTTCTTCTTCTTCTTCTTCTTCTTCTTCTTCTTCTTCTTCTTTTCTTCTTCTTCTTCTTCTTCTTCTTCTTCTTCTTCTTCTTCTTTTCTTCTTCTTCTTCTTCTTCTTCTTCTTCTTCTTCTTCTTCTTCTTCTTCTTCTTCTTCTTCTTCTTCTTCTTCTTCTTCTTCTTCTTCTTCTTCTTCTTCTTCTTCTTCTTCTTCTTCTTTTTCTTCTTCTTCTTATTCTTCTTCTTTATTTTCTTCTTTTTCTTTTCTTCTTCTTCTTCTTCTTTTTCTTTATTTATTTTCTTCTTTATTTATTCTTCTTCTTCTTCTTCTTCTTCTTCTTCTTCTTCTTCTTCTTCTTCTTCTTCTTCTTCTTCTTCTTCTTCTTTTCTTCTTCTTCTTCTTCTTCTTTTCTTCTTCTTCTTCTTCTTCTTCTTCTTTTCTTCTTCTTTTCTTTTATTTGTTTTCTTTTTCTTCTTCTTCTTTTCTTCTTCTTCTTCTTCTTCTTCTTCTTCTTCTTCTTCTTCTTCTTCTTCTTCTTCTTCTTCTTCTTCTTCTTCTTCTTCTTCTTCTTCTTCTTCTTCTTCTTCTTCTTCTTCTTCTTCTTCTTCTTCTTCTTCTTCTTCTTCTTCTTCTTCTTCTTCTTCTTCTTCTTCTTCTTCTTCTTCTTCTTCTTCTTCTTCTTCTTCTTCTTCTTCTTCTTCTTCTTCTTCTTCTTCTTCTTCTTCTTCTTCTTCTTCTTCTTCTTCTTCTTCTTCTTCTTCTTCTTCTTCTTCTTCTTCTTCTTCTTCTTCTTCTTCTTCTTCTTCTTCTTCTTCTTCTTCTTCTTCTTCTTCTTCTTCTTCTTCTTCTTCTTCTTCTTCTTCTTCTTCTTCTTCTTCTTCTTCTTCTTCTTCTTCTTCTTCTTCTTCTTCTTCTTCTTCTTCTTCTTCTTCTTCTTCTTCTTCTTCTTCTTCTTCTTCTTCTTCTTCTTCTTCTTCTTCTTCTTCTTCTTCTTTTCTTTCTTCTTCTTCTTCTTCTTCTTCTTTTCTTTCTTCTTCTTCTTCTTCTTCTTCTTCTTCTTCTTCTTCTTCTTCTTCTTCTTCTTCTTCTTCTTCTTCTTCTTCTTCTTCTTCTTCTTCTTCTTCTTCTTCTTCTTCTTCTTCTTCTTCTTCTTCTTCTTCTTCTTCTTCTTCTTCTTCTTCTTCTTCTTCTTCTTCTTCTTCTTCTTCTTCTTCTTCTTCTTCTTCTTCTTCTTCGCGTTCTTCTTCTTCTTCTTCTTCTTCTTCTTCTTCTTCTTCTTCTTCTTCTTCTTCTTTTCTTCTTCTTCTTCTTCTTCTTCTTCTTCTTCTTCTTCTTCTTCTTCTTCTTCTTCTTCTTCTTCTTCTTCTTCTTCTTCTTCTTCTTCTTCTTCTTCTTCTTCTTCTTCTTCTTCTTCTTCTTCTTCTTCTTCTTCTTCTTCTTCTTCTTCTTCTTCTTCTTCTTCTTCTTCTTCTTCTTCTTCTTCTTCTTCTTCTTCTTCTTCTTCTTCTTCTTTCTTCTTCTTCTTCTTCTTCTTCTTCTTCTTCTTCTTCTTCTTCTTCTTCTTTCTTCTTCTTCTTCTTCTTCTTCTTCTTCTTCTTTTTCTTCTTCTTCTTCTTCTTCTTCTTCTTTTCTTTTTTCTTCTTCTTCTTCTTCTTCTTCTTCTTCTTCTTCTTCTTCTTCTTCTTCTTCTTCTTCTTCTTCTTCTTCTTCTTCTTCTTCTTCTTCTTCTTCTTCTTCTTCTTCTTCTTCTTCTTCTTCTTCTTCTTCTTCTTCTTCTTCTTCTTCTTCTTCTTCTTCTTCTTCTTCTTCTTCTTCTTCTTCTTCTTCTTCTTCTTCTTCTTCTTCTTCTTCTTCTTCTTCTTCTTCTTCTTCTTCTTCTTCTTCTTCTTCTTCTTCTTCTTCTTCTTCTTCTTCTTCTTCTTCTTCTTCTTCTTCTTCTTCTTCTTCTTCTTCTTCTTCTTCTTCTTCTTCTTCTTCTTCTTCTTCTTCTTCTTCTTCTTCTTCTTCTTCTTCTTCTTCTTCTTCTTCTTCTTCTTTCAACGTCTTCCGTCTGATTATAACGTCGACGTTGTTCGCACATCTCTCTATTAACAACCAACTTATGTTGAATGTTGATCTGTGGTAATCCTTCGAAAAACGCTTTACGTCCACTTGGACTGAAAGTTTTTCGGAAACGAATTGCATCGTTTACCAAATCTACCACGTGATTCCTGGGTACGGCTTGACCTTCGACGATCAACTCCCGCGAGGCGATCATTTCATCTCACGTTACACCGTCCTGGCTTATTGTTCTGCTTTACCGCGTAATGCTTTTGGCGCGCTGACGATTGACGTGGTGTAAAGCAGGGACGGGTGGTGGTGGAGGAGGAGGTACGAAAGATCCGATTGCTTTACGACGGTAAACAGTATACAAATTTAATGCGCCTTCTTAAATTTTGATTTTTCTTTGTCTGTGATATCGCGTCGATCCAAAATCTCTTAATTTTTTCGTGCAGGGCAGCGTTTTGATTTTCTCCAGAGCTTCAAATATCTGCGCTTGCCGTTTCATAACGTCAGGTGTTACGACTAGTATTTTTTCATGGTTGTTAAAGCAGGAGTGGAATCACGGCAGGTAGTAAAGTCGGCAGTTGTTTCAGTATAGGTACGATAATGTTTTGAACGAATTTTCCTGAGCCGTGTTGTCGAATTACTTTACGCTTGTACTTGGTCGGAATGTTAGAACAAGTTAAAATCATCCGGGTCTTCCGACATCCTGTCGGTCCTGCAACGATACAAGTGAAAGGATTATGTAATGTTCCATCCAACTTCTCCATTTCTTTAACGTTACGATTAAAGTTGTGTCGTTATTTATATTATCTACAACAACGATAAACAAATTAATTTCCTATATTTTCAGAAAACAATGATAAAGATATAATTTCCTATCTATATTTTAAAAGAATCTAGTAGTTTAAACAATCTAAATTGCTACCGTCCATCAATCCCTAGTTTAAGCCAAATAGATTGTGAAAGTCATCTTCAACCTCTACCATGTTGATACATGTGTAGCGCTTACTGGTTGCACTTTTAAATGCTCGCACAGTTTCTCACTATTTTTGTATGTATTCTTAGACTCTCTGTTTTTCAACTTCTACTAACTTCATTTGTTTCAAGTCAGGATTACTTTGGACTAATTATTTCACATTTTTATGTGAAGTTTTCGGAGACATTTTGGTGGAATTTTTTCCATTTTCATTCCCAAGGAAGTTAAGGAAGCCTAAAGCTTAGACCCTTTTTCAGAACATTGCATGTCTGAGGGATTACCCAACCATCTATTTTAGTGATCTAGTCTCAGCTGCCTGAACTTGTTCTCGCTCATGGCAATTGTTAATTTCTCAACTTGCTACCTAATCCTATTGTTGGTGATTATAACTATGCCTTATCTATCCCTTTTTATTGAGGAGCTTTTACAATTGAGACCTACTGTTACTCAGAGACTTGATAAGAATGTTTGCTCTTCACTTAGGAAATTGGGGATCTGCTCGGTTAACCAAACAAAAAGAGGATATCGTGCTTTCTCCAAGAAGCAATCTCCCATATCTCGTATTGTGACTAACAGAGCACAAATACTTAGCACAGTTGGTGCTGCAAACCACCAAAACCTTATAAAGATTCCTTCTGTTTCCAACAACTCATTTGCAGCAAAACATTAATTTTTCTGTATGGAATGCCAATTCTGTGAAAATTTAAGTGCCTTCTGTTTGTGACTATGTTGTGTCAAACAAAATTGACATATTTGCTATAATTGAAACCTGGTTTACCAATGATGTTCATGCCATTGCAGACATATGTAATACTCTGCTTGATCATGCCCTCTACCATATACCTAGATTGTCAAAAGGTGGGGAAGGTGTTTGTATCATACTACGTAAAGGTTTTAATGCGAGGCAAAACTGTCACGAATCTTTCAAATCATTCAAAATCATTGACCTAACCATCTGTTCAAATGGTATTTCCATTAGACTTGTTGTTATTTATCGCCCACTACCAAACAAAAAGAACAAGCTAAATTCTGAAATATTTATGTGTGAATTCTCCACACTTCTTAAAACCTTGACAAGATGTTATGGCCACCAGCTTATAGCAGGGATTTTAATTTTCACGTTAATGATTGTGAAAACCGTGATGCTATAGCTTTTTTAGATCTACTGGATTCTGCTGGTCTGCAGCAGCATTAAAGTTGTTACGCATCGCAAGGGACATACCCTTGATCTTATTATTACACAAAAGGATGATTGTCTGCTTTTAAATGTTAATGTCAAGCTTGAACTTCCATCTGACTATGCTGTTTTATCTTGCCACATTGGGCTTAAACGCCCTCCACCAACCAAGCGAACAATTCACTACCGTGACTATAAAAACATTGTACTTGATGATCTCAAGCGTGACAGCCAATCGTCGTCCCTGTACACGGATCCCTCATCAAATGCTGAAGAATTAACCTTACAATATGAACACGTCCTAAAGAATCTCATTTATAAGCATGCACCTGAGAAGTCTCGATCAGTCACTTTACGACCTCATGCCTCTTGGTTTTCTGACTCATTGCATGAAGCTAAGCTACAGCGAAGACGTGCTGAACGAAAATGGAAGAAAACTCGTCTAGAAGTACATCGACAAATTCTTGAAGCTAAAACTTTTGGTTACCGTGAACTTCTTGACTCGGCCAAATGTGACTATCACTCTACATAAATTGCAATCTGCGATCAGCGTAAATTGTTTAAACTTGTTGATTCCATGTGCGTTGCTAAGTCCAACTCTCCATTGCCTAGCCATGACTGCCCACAAAAGTTAGCAGAGGACTTTGGGGACTTCTTTAAGAACAAAATTATTTTGCTACATTCTCAACTGGATAATGTGACACCCCATCAATGCCTGTGGACCCAAAACCATATATCACTAGCATATGCTCACATTTTTTGATAAATTTAATCAACTGAGTGATGCTGATGTACGTAAAATTATCCTGCAGATGCCAAACAAAATCATGTTCAATTGATCCTTTACCAACTTCGATCCTGAAGGATTGTCTTGATGACGAGCTATTGCCAGTTTTGTCAAAGATTGTAAACATGTCACTGAGTTCTAGCATTTTTCCATCAACCTTGAAATCTGCCATTGTCACTTCTACCATCAAAAAACTGTCCCTGGACACAGAAATTCTCCAAAACTATTGTCCCATTTCCAACTTAAAATTTCTTGAAAATTAATAGAAAAGGCTGTTTCTTTGCAACTACAAGACTACTTGTGTGCCAACTCACTACAAAACTCCCTCCAATCTGCCTACCGCAAGAATCCCTCAACAGAAACTGCCCTGTTACGCATTTACAATGATCTTCTTTTTGCTACTGATGACCACAAAAAGTCACTTCTTGTCCTCCTCGACCTTAGTACAGCATTTGACATTATTGACCATCAAATTCTGTTTAATAGGCTGCATACTGTGTACGGTTTGGATGAAATCACTCTCAATTAAATGAAATCATATTCTGCACACCGCTTGCAGGTTGTAACCATTAAAGATAAAAACTCTTCGTCCCGGTATCTCGACTATGGAATGCCTCAAGGATCAGATCAGTAATCAGACCACCTGTGTTTACATACTATACTTCCCCTGTGGAAAGCATTATCACTTGTAATGGCCTGCATGGGATGATGTATGCAGATGATACACAGGTTTATGTGTCAATGAATAGAAACGAAAAAGACCAGAGCATTGCAAAACTTGAATCGTGTGTAGAGGAAATCAAAACATGGTGTGCAGACAACAAACTAAGTTTTAATGATAGTAAAACTGAAGTAATTCATATTTTGTCACGTTTTCCAAGCACTACTCCAATTTCCTCTGTCATGATTGGTAATTCATGTATATCTCCTGTTTCCTGTGTTTAAGACCTGGGTGTTATTTTTGATGATAAGCTAACACTCTTGCCACATGTAAATGATATATGCCGCTCCGCTTCACTTGCCATCAGAAAAATCAGCCAAATTTGTAATTATTTTGATCAAAAGTCGACTGAGACACTTATTCACGCATTTGTATCATCCAGACTTAATTGTTGCAACATTATCTTATTTAGACTTCCTTCTCAACAAATCTCAAAGCTTCAGCGCATTCAAAACACTGCTGCCAGATTAGTTACTCTCACAAGTAAGAAATCTCACATTAAACCCATCCTCCATTAACTTCATTGGCTTCCTATATGTGAAAGAATAAACTACAAGCTTCTCACCCTCACATACAAAGCCATCCATGGTCTTGTTCTAGATTATATTTCCAACTTACTCACCTTACAATTACCAACTCGCTCACTCAGATCTAACAGTGCTATTCTCTTAAAGCCGCCAAAAATTAACACCAAGACTTATGGTGAACGTTCTTTTCAATCTGCAGCCCCCAAACTCTGAAACATTCTCCCAATCTACATCAGAAATGCCCCTACTTTAGATATTTTTAAGAGTGTATTGAATGCACACCTTTTCATGAGTTACCCTCATTGGACCTTGTAAATTTATCCTGCTTGTATCTTTTTAAGTATGTTTTTTTGTTCTCTTACGGTTTGTATCTTAAGGTTTTCTCATGTTATATTTGTTTATGTAAAGCGCATTGAGACCGTTAAGTTGGTATAATGCGCTATTCAAAAATGTATTATTATTATTAATTATTATTATGTGAATCACATAGATTGTGAAAGTCACCTTCAGACAAAATTTTAAAACGTATAATGTATTGTGTGAACATTTTGGCATCGTGCCAATTCACCAAATGTTATAAGTTGACGCGAATTTTTCGGAATTACGTCATTCTACCTTTCGATCTCGACAAATCAACATTATTTGTAGACGTCCCCCCTGTCGATCTATTTTAACAAATCATGGCTCAACGCATGGTGGATTTGTTCAATCAAGGCTGGACGTTGGAACAAGCAAAACTCATGGACAAAGTTACCTTTTCAATCACTGGACGAGCGAAAAACGTTGGGAATTGCCAGATGGTTTTGCGGAGGAGGAGGTTAAATCACAAAACAGAAAAGACTTCACCGATTGGAATATCGACAAAGAGGATTTAAATGCACAAATCGACACAGAGAAAATAGAATATCGACTCCCAGGAATGTGAACTGGAGGAGATGAGAGGAGGGAGTAATCTACCCGAAGAACTCAATATGTTTGTGAAACAATTACTTGTTGAAAACATGCCAATTCTAGATGAACAATTATTACAATTACCCGTCGTTCGGGAGTTTTTTCGCTTTTTAAAGAAATAGACAGATTTAATCAAGTTGGGGGAGCCGAGTTGGAGACTATGGATGTTGATCGACAAGCAGATGAAAAAGCGGACAAGTTGAAGACTATGGATGTCGACCAGAAACAGGATGATAGAGGTGCAAAGGACCAAATGGCTCAACAACACGACAAAGAAGCGACAGAGCTAACAATGAAAAATTAACCGTCGAGAGTTGTTACCGCACCGCGGAAACCACAAGACGCCATATTCCCAGACACAACTCTGAGGCAAATGAGCACGTTGTGCTGTTCCACGGCGAGAGAATTGGTCGACTGGTCAATCAAGAGGGAGACGTCGGCAACGTATTGTATGCTGTTTTCGAAAATCTCATCGAACGACTAGTAGAAGGTTTTGCTGCTCAAGATCGTGTGGATTTTGAGATTCATGCACTCAGTCTGGAGTATCCAATATGGGTTCAACTCATGCGGAGAAATCAAGTTAGCGTGCAGCGTCTTCTAACCGAATTTTTTCGAGTTTTACAATCAAAGGCTGCCTTCGTATGTGACGGAGACGTTGAAATCAGAGTGAATCACATCGAGATGCCTCATGGAAGTGGACGTGCCAACATAAAAGACTGGACCCTGAAAAAGCACCTGTCTAGCCCGAGCTCTTGTGAACGCCAAAGCCCGCATCGATAAAGATAACGACAACACTGTCAACTGGGAAAACATTTGTCAAGGTTTACGTGAGCAAACGAGACTCGCCAGAAAATTACACAAACGAGCCGGCGTTGCCATGGCTCCTTGTGGATTGGAAGAAGTGGAGCGTTTTTAAGCCGTGCTACTCGATTACCAAGTGAATGTCGTTACAACAAACCCACACGACTTGTTTCTATTCAGAAGACGTCCTCGTGCAAAAAAACGTCATCTTTTCTACCATGACAATCATTTCGACGTTGTCACTTCGCTCCTGGGACTACTGGATACCCATTACTTCTGTAACATTTGTGATAAAGGGTACGAAGTCTTCGACCACTATCGCTGCCCAAAGGTTTGCGGATGTTGTTTCAATGCAACAAAAGAGGAATACCAGCTGACCAAATGGATACAATGTGAAGATTGCGACCGATCCTTTAAGAGTCTGACTTGTTTTGAAAATCACAAGAGGATCCCAAAAAGAAGCAAAGTCACGATCAAACTTAAATCCAAATCACGATCTACCAACGCATCCGTCGTTGCACTACTTGTGAAGCAACCGTCAAAGACCAACATAAATGTGGTCAACGTTGCTGCAGAAACTGTAAGAGTCATCAACTGTGCGACCATCTTTGTTACATGCAAGCGATTAAAGGAGGAGGAGGAGAGGTAATTGTCGACGACGAAGAAACTCGTAATATTCTCGACCTGGAAGACGAGCTGATGGAAGAAAAGGGCCTTTCTTTGAAATACATCTTTTTCGATTTCGAATGCATGCAGGAAGACAAGTTTGACAACAGGGAATATTTACACGTGCCAAACTATTGTATAGCACATCGCGTTTGTTTGAAGTGTATCCAAAACGAAGATATTCATCAGGATTGTGCGTCATGTGGTAAACGAGAACACGTCTTCTCGAGAAGAAACACTCAAAAAGAACTTTGCAGTTGCTTGAATGACATTCAATCCGTGAGAGTCCTTCAATGGTTTAAATAGATCGAGCAACGAGAAGGTCGGCAACTGCAACACACCCGATCTCCCGGAGGAGAAAAACACATTGGTCCTTACAAAGTATACGGGTGGAATGATTCGTCAAAGACAGCCTACGATTTATACAGTTCTTTGTGGCACGGTTGTCCCAACTGCTACCGACACAGAGAACACAAGCTGCCGAAGATCGAAACAACCGTCGAAGATGTTCACGTCAAGCTTACCCGGAAATGAGACTGGTTGAACAACAAAGGTCTTCGACAAGGCTGGCAACTAGTAGAAATCTGGGAATGCAACTTCCGAGACGAGCTGGAGAGAATCCCATAGATGAAAGACTTCGTCGATAACCTGGAACTGATCAAACCTCTTCAGTCACGAGATGCCTTCTTCGGCGAACGGATTAATGTCATCAAGCTTCATCAAGTCGTCGAAGAAGATGAAAAGATCAAGTACGTCGATGTCCGCTCACTCTACGCTTACGTCAACAAGTATTGAAAATACCCTATCAGCCATCCGGATATCATCAAAATTCCGGACAGGACCGACGTGCGTGACGTAGGTGAGCTGCAAGTTACAGAAAGCTGTAGCAATGGGGTACAAAGTGTTATATATCGATAAGGTATGGCATTTCAAGGAGATGGTGCATTATGATCCTCAAACGGGAGACGTCATTGTTGCCTTGCTCTGATTAGTCAAAAAGAACATTAAAAGGAAACATCGTCCAAGGCCGATTCATTGATTTATCAGACATCAGAGAAACAACATGAAGACTATATTAACACTCAACAACAGTACGGGATTGAGATTCGGTGGGGAGTACGTGCAATATTTGCAGATTTCACCGACCCCCTTGTACACATACATGTATTTTCTGGAACTGCCCATTCCTACCTGTTAGTCAGCAGATAACCTATATTATGTCAAGTACCTGATTTAATATTGCATTGCATTATGAACTGAATGTATATGAAAATTGGATATGTTATTTTGTAGGAAGATCATGCATTGCAATTAGGTCCATCTCAGGTTGTTAATAAAGTATCCATAATTATTTCGATAGTCAGCCTATATAAGTATCTCAAATTTACATAATTTTGCACCCAGGGAGGAATGTTTTTATTTTTTCATTCAGGGAATGGATTTTTAAGGAAATTATCTGACAATTTTTCATAGTTTCATGGATACAATGGTTTTTAAATAAGAACAAAAGTTCAACAAAGTTTAAGGTTTTTTCTATGCAGCCTAACACTAATGACCATTATGTTTGCCATTTCAAGTGTGGACCTGTGTGGTCTATACGAAACTACTTGATCATTTCGTCCCATCCAGGAGGAACCTTAGTGTTCCTTTCCCCTGTACACAGGTCCCCCTCTTATTGGTGGTGCGTCCACTCCCACCTGTCACAGCGAGCGATTTTTCCGCCCGCCAGACCGTCACTGTCTGTGGTGACAGACGCGTCTTTGACGGTGTGGAGAGCGAATTTAACGTGGTCCCAAGTCGCGGGATTTTGGACGGGCATTTGGTGCAATCAGAACATCAATATGTTGGGACTAGAGGCAGTGCGCCGAGCTCTTGTTCACTTTTTACTACAGGTACGGAACAAGATTGTTCTATTACGCACGGACAACACTACCGTAGTGACTGATATCAACAGACAGAGAAGCACAAGGTTCAGGAGACTATGGATCCTCGCCAAGTCCCTTTTATCTTGGTGCATGACAAACGAGATCAGCCTTCAGGCGGTCCACCTACCAGGCAAGGAGAACACGATCGCGGATCTCTTGTATCGCCTTCAGGGTGCACCACAGGGTGAACCCTCCTGCCGTAGATGGCCAACGCAATCTGGATGACTTTCGGTCTCCCAGACCTTGACCTCTTGCGTCCGTGGACACCACAAGCTACCAACATTCTGCGCTCTGACCAATAAAACGAAAGTCTGCATGACTTGTCCTTCTCCTTAAAAAATTGTTCCAGCAAATCATAGCCACAAACTTAATGTAGCAAATAATGAGACACTGTCTGATTTAAAATAAGCATTCAACCACACAATAAGGACTTCATCCACTGCTAGTTTGATACTAAACACCAACGTCCACACCAACCTAAGACATATTTATAGCATGGAAGGTAAGATACAGCTTGAAGTAAATTTACCCCGCTAAGCGTACCGGGGATATTTATGACAGTTATACTTACCTTTCATGCGTCCTGACCCGCCTCCCTTCTCGTTTAGGACTCAGTAGAATGTTAAGTGAGGAATGTTAGAGGTATAATGGAGGTCAGGACTGGGTTGGTAACTACGTTTTTAGTTCAGTTTGAAGTGCGTTAGAATCATGTCATTGGACCAGATTGCATATTTCTAACATGAAAGGTAAGTTCAACTTTCGTAGATATCCCCAATACGCTTAGTGGGGTATGTTATTGGTCATTTCAAAGCATGAAAATATGCAACAAAATTCATTAGTTAAAAAGTGAAATAAAAATGAAAACTTTTTGCCACACCAAACAAATTAACACATTTCAATAATGAGTGAAGAGATTAAACTTAAACCACTTTAAGTTTTAAACCAGTTTAATATTCCTAAATTTTGAATTAATTTTTTTGATAAATGCACAAAATAATTTGCTGTATTTATTCATTCGACATTCATTCATTACACATGTATTCATGTCTTTCAGATAACAATTATATGCTGTATTCTCAAGATGATACGCCATCAGTGATCAGAGAATTTAAAATCTGACTTCTGCGCATCATCTTCCAGAACTATCAGAGCCACAGATGGTAGTAGTGTCTGTGATATTTCACAGGATGGAAAGGTACTATTATAATTAGCGTATACTTGCAATATCGGTACTAAAAATTTCTAAATTTATGGGGTTACTCCATCAGGTTAGCATACGATAGCTAAATTTCCTTTTCACTTTTGAGATATCTAAACATTGACAAGGATATACAACAATTGAAATAGTAATGAAGTTACAGTGGAAAGTCCAGACATCCCAAGTGAAAATGTAGGCAAGGGAATCACGATGGGAATTGAACTCG
>JAIGNY010004597.1:387500-422500 GCA_020152595.1 Chiridota heheva
GCTCGATGCAGTAGCAGAGCAATTATACATATTTATCAACAAGCAGGATCTGTGCTGCAACCAGTGGTTTCACCTTAGCGGATCGTGAGGCAACTGAAGCTAGGTAATTATTCAGAACTGGTCAGCGCTTCTTCTTAGTACGGTTGGGTGGTCTCATTTTACAATGGCGGCAAGAGGATACTATTTCTGATCTTTTGTTGAGAAGGTTTTCTTTGGTTGCGTTGACAATGGCTAGTTTTTCCTCGGTGCATAGGTTGCATTGTCCAGATGAATTCATTAAGGTGTTTGATTGTTTGACGATCGACCAGAAGATCTTGAAGTTTTCGTTCTTTTCTTTTAGAGCCCAGATGAATTTAGAAAGCTCTGTTTCGCTGGAATGCATTCTGTGTTTGAAAGACTTGTTGTGATTGTAAAACCGCTGTTTGAAGTCCCCACCTGTCATGCCAATGTATGTAAAGACAGCATCGTTTTTGTGTACTTGAGCTTTGTACACAATGGCTTTAACTAAGCAATCTCCGTTTAGGGGGCAGTCACTTTTTATGCGGCAATTGCATTGTTTTTTGGGGGGTGGTTGAGCTTGTTTGTGATAGGGTTTGCGAGTTGTGGCTCTGGATGATTGATTTGATGTTTTTCATGCAGCTGTAGCTCACTTTGATAGTATTCTTGTTGAAGATTTGGTGGAATTTGTGGCTGTGAGGAAAATGTTTGGTGATTAATTTCAAAAAGATTTTTCCTACGTCAGGAAAAACTACCTAGATGTCACGCTAAACCTCACATCCAGCAGTTTCTATCCGTACAGGAAACCCAACGATCAACCGGTTTTCATAAACACCCAGTCAGACCACCCTGCCCCTATAATCCGCAACATCCCAGCAGCCGCCAACAAACGCCTTTCAGAACTCTCACACGATGCAACCGTTTTCAACAATGCCACCACAGACTACAAAAATGCCTTAATAGCAAGCGGCTATCAACCCAAATTTAAATACACCCCGCCACCAGACGCCGAATGCAAAAATCGCAAAAACCGGAGCAGAAAAATCATTTGGTTTAACCCACCCTTTAGCAGAACAGTAAAAACTAATGTAGGAAAAATCTTTTTGAAATCAATCACCAAATATATATATTCTTTGAGCTTCATTCCAATTTTAGTGCAACATTTAATCTTGCAAATGGCAATTGTATATCCGTGAAATTCTCTCCATTCATGCGCTCATTTTGACAATTACTGAAATATCCAAAGCATATACCCTTCCAATGGCAATTAATCTCTCTAGTTTAAATGATTGACAGCTTTTTCAACCAATCACCGCATGAATTTGCCTAGCAACAAAATCTGCGTAACCAAGTGGAGCCAACATCCTTCTCGGGACTGGTACAGTGCAGCTAGCTAGCGGCTCGCGCTCGTGCAGTCAGTGCAATATACTGTACAAAAAAAATTCTGCACACACAGACTGAGTGACCGCAAAGTGGAGAACAAAAATTGCGCTTACGGGCCCGCCGCGTGCTTTGTAAAACTGATTGCTGTTACGCACAACAATTAGCAAATTAGATTGTGTTTATCCTTTTGCTAAAAACTCTATAGACCCGGAGAAGTGCCATAAATGCAGCAGGCCACATGAACATCCAAATGTTAATGCGTTGGTAATGCATGATTGCGGTTTTGAGGTTTGTTTTCCCCACCTAGTTAACCGCGTTTCTAAGGTGGGCGTGGCCTATTTCCGTAATTAGAGTGGTTAATTAGGTAATGTATTATTTCTAACATTGAGGCCGTTAACATGTTTATATATAAAACCTAGTTATTTTCCTCAATCTTAATCGTTTCTTCTTCGATCCAGTAAATCCCCTTTAATCTATACCATATGTTATCTTTCTTCAACTTTCGTTTTATTTATATTCGACTGATTCAAGGAACAGCTTCCACACAAGATTGTTCACAAAATGGAATACTCATTGTGCATTCAATGATGTTAAGTTGAACTTCACAAATCCATTTCATCATTCAGTCAGTAATTTATTTGAATGATTGTCATATTTGAATTGTATGGCCAATATAACAGCATCTATAAGCATTATAAACTGATCAAGTAACACATTTTTATCCAAGTTGTTTGTGTATTTGAAATTCATAACAGGTATTAGGTGTAAACGTTATAAAACAAGGTACCGTGGAAATCTTTTACAAAAAGCTGCGTTATTGTCACGTTTCAGCTCATTATTGAAGGTCCTACCGGGATGCGAAATCCATACAAATAACAAAATATCCCGTTTATATCGGTCACACACTGACAGGTTGCCCCACTTTTGACGTTCAAGTCTTAATGGTAATTTCTTAATAATGCAATATTATCATATACTAGCGCTGGTTACTAACGCTGGTTACTGACCGCTGGTTACTGACCGCTGGTTACTGACCGCTGGTTACTGACCGCTGGTTACTGACCGCTGGTTACTGACCGCTGGTTACTGACCGCTGGTTACTGACCGCTGGTTACTGACCGCTGGTTACTGACCGCTGGTTACTGACCGCTGGTTACTGACCGCTGGTTACTGACCGCTGGTTACTGACCGCTGGTTACTGACCGCTGGTTACTGACCGCTGGTTACTGACCGCTGGTTACTGACCGCTGGTTACTGACCGCTGGTTACTGACCGCTGGTTACTGACCGCTGGTTACTGACCGCTGGTTACTGACCGCTGGTTACTGACCGCTGGTTACTGACCGCTGGTTACTGACCGCTGGTTACTGACCGCTGGTTACTGACCGCTGGTTACTGACCGCTGGTTACTGACCGCTGGTTACTGACCGCTGGTTACTGACCGCTGGTTACTGACCGCTGGTTACTGACCGCTGGTTACTGACCGCTGGTTACTGACCGCTGGTTACTGACCGCTGGTTACTGACCGCTGGTTACTGACCGCTGGTTACTGACCGCTGGTTACTGACCGCTGGTTACTGACCGCTGGTTACTGACCGCTGGTTACTGACCGCTGGTTACTGACCGCTGGTTACTGACCGCTGGTTACTGACCGCTGGTTACTGACCGCTGGTTACTGACCGCTGGTTACTGACCGCTGGTTACTGACCGCTGGTTACTGACCGCTGGTTACTGACCGCTGGTTACTGACCGCTGGTTACTGACCGCTGGTTACTGACCGCTGGTTACTGACCGCTGGTTACTGACCGCTGGTTACTGACCGCTGGTTACTGACCGCTGGTTACTGACCGCTGGTTACTGACCGCTGGTTACTGACCGCTGGTTACTGACCGCTGGTTACTGACCGCTGGTTACTGACCGCTGGTTACTGACCGCTGGTTACTGACCGCTGGTTACTGACCGCTGGTTACTGACCGCTGGTTACTGACCGCTGGTTACTGACCGCTGGTTACTGACCGCTGGTTACTGACCGCTGGTTACTGACCGCTGGTTACTGACCGCTGGTTACTGACCGCTGGTTACTGACCGCTGGTTACTGACCGCTGGTTACTGACCGCTGGTTACTGACCGCTGGTTACTGCTGGTTACTGACCGCTGGTTACTGACCGCTGGTTACTGACCGCTGGTTACTGACCGCTGGTTACTGACCGCTGGTTACTGACCGCTGGTTACTGACCGCTGGTTACTGACCGCTGGTTACTGACCGCTGGTTACCGCGCTGACCGCTGGTTACTGACCGCTGGTTACTGACCGCTGGTTACTGACCGCTGGTTACTGACCGCTGGTTACTGACCGCTGGTTACTGACCGCTGGTTACTGACCGCTGGTTACTGACCGCTGGTTACTGACCGCTGGTTACTGACCGCTGGTTACTGACCGCTGGTTACTGACCGCTGGTTACTGACCGCTGGTTACTGACCGCTGGTTACTGACCGCTGGTTACTGACCGCTGGTTACTGACCGCTGGTTACTGACCGCTGGTTACTGACTGACCGCTGGTTACTGACCGCTGGTTACTGACCGCTGGTTACTGACCGCTGGTTACTGACCGCTGGTTACTGACCGCTGGTTACTGACCGCTTGTTACTGACCGCTGGTTACTGACCGCTTGTTACTGACCGCTGGTTACTGACCGCTGGTTGCTGACCGCTGGTTACTGACCGCTGGTTACTGACCGCTGGTTACACTGACTGCTGGTTACTGACCGCTGGCTACTATCGCTGGTTACTGATCGCTGGTTACTACCGCTGGTTTGCCAAAAACATTTCGTACTATGATTTAATTGCATTTGGAACCAAATGTCTACACGTTATAACTCTCAACGGTAAATATCTATTGGCTCACTCTTATTGTAATGTATAGTCATTCAGGTAGCAAATTACTGTTTTGGGAACATGCCCTAGCCCCTATGCGCTAAAGAAAGTTCCACTTGCCCCGTGTATTTCCAATAGGTGTGGTTTATAGGTATGATCAGGGTGTGTGTGTGTGTGAGGGTGTGTGTGTGAGGGAAGGTGGGGGGGGGGGGATGTATGTGTGTAGTGCGCGATTAGCATTGCCTTGACCGAAATCCTCATATACAAGAATATGATTTGCTTAAATGAATTCGTACATTTTTACCAGATGTTTTGGGTGGCAGTAACCCCGACAATGTATTTGTATACAAAATCTAAAACCGCATACTAAGAAATGATACTCAAATCAAGCAATAAAATAGCAAATACAAAATGTTGTAAATGTCGTATGTATGATACCCCGAACGAAAAGCGTCCATTTCGAAACACCTTTCGATTGAATTTATACTTGCCGTAAGCTAAATAGAACACGTCAGCAATAACATTTCCAATTTCATACGAAGCATAGATATGTGAAAAGAAAATAGTAGACAGAGCAAAGCACTTTGGATATCCTGGAGAAAATGAATTAATTAAGGTTTCACCTGCGTTATTTAAGTAGATACTGTCAAATCTAGCATAAACAAGTTATCAAATTGTATAAGATCACTTGACTATTCAAAAGAATATTTAGTTAGAATGTATCCGTTGAAGTGTCGCTTTCCATTCTGATCGCTAATAGCTTTATTCACGAATTTCAAATCCCTAGAATATCATGCTACCTCATCTATGACATTATGGACATGTTAATTTGTCACATTTGTCCTTAAAACGTATAATGGAAGGTCAAGAAGCTCTGAACAAATTTCCGCTCAGTACCAATGCTACTTATAAACAATGAATGACAATTTCAGATTAATGAGAGACATGACTGTTTAAGCTGTAAGGTTCACAACAATTACTAGAGGCAAGACAACACCCCCTATTTCCCTTGCAATGAAGAATCAACTTTTGTCCGGGGAAAAAATCATGATGACAATCTTCTATTGTATTTCTGTGTCTGTGGATGGGTATATGTGTGTATGAGGTGACGGAAGGGTGTCTGGGTACCGTACGCCTCAGATTAGAATATACGCATATGGAACCAAAGTCCATAATTTTGTGGAGAGATCTGAACGTCCTTTGGTATCTAATATATAGTTCTAAATCGGCGCGACACGGGCGTAAAACTAACAATTAACGTCTTTGAGTCGCGAAATAATCCATACCCACCATAGCAATGCGGTAACTAGGTGGGGAAGACAAACCTCAAATCCGCAATTGTGTATAACCAATGCATTAGCATTCAGTGTGGCTAGCCGCAAATTTTGATCCATTTATGGCACTTCTCTGGAGTTTTTAAGAAATGGTATGAACAAAATTTAGTTTGCTAACTGTTCTGGGTAACAGCAATCAGATTTACAAAGCTCGCAGCGAGCCCGTAAGCGCAATTTTTGTTTTCCATTTTGCCGTCACTCAATCTGTGTGTTCAGAAAATTGTTTTGAACAGTAAATTGCATTAATTACATGAGCGCGCCGCTAGCTAGCTGTACTGTGCCAAAACTGCAAGGACGTATGCTCAACTTAGTTTCGCAGGCTTTGATGCTAGGAAAACTTATGCGGTGATTGGTTGAAAAAGCTGTCAATCATCTAACTCGGGAAGGTTAATTGCGTACAAGTAACAAATTTAATCGTAATGTACAGAAGCAGCTCTGATGAGAAGAATCCGTAATACAATGTATTATTATGAACGTTTTGTCTGCATGCACGGTCACGGTGTGTGAACAATTATTCAATTAAATCTTGTTCAATTTTGATTGATTCTTTCACCAGTCTACCAGGCCTATACAAATACCTAATTCGTATGTAGTGTTTCAGAATTATAGATAGCTTTTATAATAAGCTTTGGAAGGAAGCTTTCATAATTACCCATAATTTCATCCACCTGCCATAGTCCACAAAATGCGATAGAAGTTCACACATTGGTTTGAAAGTTCTACTCCGTAAAATGTGTATGAACAAATGAATAAACATGATGGGTAGTGGCTGCCTCTATGGCCTGGATAAACCCGTTCGAAGATTTAAATTGTTCCAATATTGAGGACCTAAACTTACTCATGCATGGAATCTTGGCCTGACATAACTTCAATAGCTAACAGCTGATTTCAACTTACTTTTACAGATTATGAATAATAACTATAAACGTTTTTGAATCTTGGACGGCTATTGCTACAAAATCCACTAGCTCAATTCTACTTGGCATTACTGCTTATTCATTTTGTATAAGAAAATCTTGTAATTGTGGGCAGTAAGTTTTATTTTTGTATTATATAACGGTAATTGAGCTTTGCTCTAATCAAAATTCAATACATCAATCTGATAACTATATTAAGTAGTCCAGTGGAGAACCTAAACTGTATAATAAACAGCTTTGATAAACAAGGAACCCTTGGTGATATGGAGTCTGCCATTTGAATTTCCCACGTTCATATGCTACCATTACGTTAACAGTCCGGTTCGTACCCCTGATCGGGAGAACAGTTTTGTTCTCCCGGTCGGGAGATACTTAACTAAAGTATCCCACATTACATCTATCCAAATTCAAAGTTTAAATAGGAATCATACAAGAATCACACAAATTTCGAGCGCGGGGAGCTCAACCACTGCAAAGGGTGCAAATTTTTCTTCACGATTTGAATTAATGGCATATGAATTATTTTTTTTACAGTGCGCTTTTAAAATCTAACGTGGAATTTTCGAGAAATTTGAGAAGAAAGAAGTGACGGATTCTTATTATGTGTTACCTCTAGGCAGTTGCGTTTTAACAAGATTTTCTGAAGAAGAAAAACCATTTAAAAAAGCCAATTTATTCAGTGTCTTGTAATTTAAATTTGAATTAGGACTGCGAAAAGTATTTTTCCTAGCGAGACTTGCTAATATCGCGAAACAAAACTGTATTCTCATGGGCACAAACATATTCACTACCTGTGACGTTCACCACACCGTGTCTGAAATATGAAGAAAAACATTCAGGCTTTATCTTCTAGAGTTCTATAAATAGATTGAGAGTTCCACTTCAGATAATGAATAAGAGACGTGAGCCAGGTACTAATAGTTTCCATGATATAAGGTTGGACTATTCGACTATTCCTAAGCATGTTGACAATATAAATTACATGATGATGAAAGAGGATGATTCAGATGGTATATACTCTAAAGTAGTTTTATGATAAACATTGATACGCATGGTGATGAGGATAATAAAGTAGATCTCATATTATTACATTCCCCTTATTTAAGAAGAGAAAGATAATTGTGGTTGTTGTTGCAGACACTTAGTCTCTGGAAGAATACATCTAATATATGACTGGAATACAGTGATTGAAGATTTTGTTACCTCACTAATTGGGCATGGTTCAATTTAAGAATAGATAATAACTTTTGTTGGTTTGATAAAACACAATAACTGGTAAATGGGATATCATTGTGTGAATACATAATATCATATAATGAACGTGATATCTGAGTTAAACAGTTGCTCTACTAAGTGAAGGATAAGAGTAATTATATTGTCTTAGCCCTTGTACTGGTTTACTAATCATAATAACTAACTTAGGTTAAGTATATGTATTTACAGATCTAGCCGAACTGGCTTGTTGACTTTTCAGGCACTTCTTGTGCAATATTATTGTGTGTTGTTGTCATGTTTCTCTGTGTTTGTGTTGCTTTGTTGTTTGTTTTATGTCTGATTTGTGTGCTCATGTTGTATGTCGCGAACATCCACGAACCTCACTTTTTTCTCCCCTGTTTCTCTTAGATGCCGTCCATTGCGGTTAAGGATGCCACCACCCTCGATTCTTACCTCGTATGACCTTGGTTTGGGGCATTTGTTTACAACTGTGGCAGGTGCCCACTTCCCAGAGTTCTGTAAAGGTGGCAAGTCGTGGGCTGTTTTGTTAAAGTATGTTTTTTGCTCTTCCTGCCTGTGCTGTAGCCAATTGTACACAGCGTCTTTGTCGTGCAAAGGATTTTGAATCCTTGTTGGGAGATTTGAACTTAACTTCCAGCCAAAGAGAAGTTCTGCAGGAGATGGTAAGTGGTTGTCGATTGGTGTGGCTCTAAGGCACAGTAATGTGAGTTTAACTCAAACATTCGCATTTCTTGCCTTCATGATTGTATTCTTGACATTTTGAACCTGTTGTTCTATGAATCCGTTGGATTCGGGTTACCTAGGTCTTGAAGTTATGTGGTCAAATCCCCAGGTCTTTGCAAACTCTCTGAAGCCATGGCTGCTGTATTGGCTGCCATTGTCGATAATGAGTTTGTCTGAGATGCCTTGTTTAGAGAAGACATTCTTCAGAAAGTCGATGATAGTGTTACTAACACACATACCCATTGCTATTGGCTTGACTATGCTGTACTTCGAGTAGTAGTCTGCAATAAGGAGGAAATCATGTCCTTGAATTGTAAAAATGTCTGAGGCAACGGTCTGCTATGGTCTAGTTGGTATTTCGTGTGGTTGTAGTGGTTCAAGTGGTTGTGATTTTGAGAATTCTTGGCATATTGGACAACGTTTGAATTAGTTTTCAATCTCCTTGTTTATGGTGTGCCAAAATACACCTGTTTTTGCCCTTAAATGGCACTTAATTACGCCCTGGTGGGACTTATGTATTTTGTTGAGTGTGCCTGATTGTAGGCTTCTGGGAATCACAATCTTCGCTTCTTTGAGAATGAGACCATCCTCAATGGCAAGTTCATCCTTGTATGACTAATAGCGATGGAGGGTTGTCGGTACCTGGCGTTGTTGTTCCGGCCATCCTGTAGAATAAGGTCGCTTAGCGCCATCGACTTTGGGTCTGCTTTTGTTTCCTTACGCAATTCCTTGATCTTGTCAGTTGAGAAGTGGACGAAGTGGGCTTTGACTTCCACTTTTTTTACAACATCAGCTCAATGGGATTTATTCTTCACAGTGCATCTGCAAGAAGCATTTCTTGGTCAGGTTTATATTTTACAGTGACGTCAACCCCATGTAGTCTGAGAAGCATGCGCTGCAGCAATGGAGGCGCTGCACTCAGGTTTTTTAGGTGAATCATTTCAAGCAATTTATGATCTAATTCAACAACAAACTTCCCATATACGTAAGTGTGGAATTTCTCACATGAGTTTACTACTGCCAGCATTTCCCTATCAATGTTGGTGTACCTCTCTTCTGTCTGTGTGAAGGGCTTAGAGGCGAAGCAGATTGGTTTGCCATCCTGCATGAGGGCTAATCCGACGCCCTTCAAGGATACATCAACCTGAAGGATGGTGTCCTTCTGAGGATCAAAGTATGCTAGAGTAATTTTCTGCAGATGATTATCTTGACCATCTCAAAAGCCAGTTGGTAAGATGGTGAACACTCGAAGCTGACATCATTCTTGATCAGTTTTCGCAGCGGCACTGTGTGAGTCGAGAGGTTGGGTATGAACGGTAACATGTACGTTGCAATACGAAGGAAGGTTTGTAATTCCTTCACATTTCCAGGGGCCTTGATGGCTTGGATTGCCTTGATTTTGTCAGGGTCTGGATGAACTCCCACTGAGTCATAGACCAGCTCAAAGAATTTTATGCTCTGTTGCTTTATCTCACACTTTTCTAAGTTGAATACCAGGCCGTGTTTCTTAGCCACCTTCATGAGGTTGTGTTGGTTCTGGTCATGCTCCGCTGCATCACCTCCAAACACGCCAACATTATCTGCAATTCCCACTATGCATACTTTTCTCAAAATTGATCCATCTTATGGTGGACTATTTCCTGGCAAACACACAACCCGAATGGTAGCCTCTTAAATCAGAACCTTCCGAACGGGCTATTGAATGCAGTACGAAAGCTGAATTCTTCATCCAATGTTATTGACCAGTAACCGTGTCGGGCATCAAGTTTGGAGAATACCGTGCTTCCCGCAAACTTGTGTGTTATCTCCTCTAGCGTTGGTGTGTGGTGGTGGCTGCGTTTGATTGCTTGGCTGAAGTCTCTTGGATCGACACATATACGCCACCTACCATTGACCTTTTGTGAGTAGGCCAGGCTACTAGCCCAGTCAGTTGGTTCTGTAATCTCGTGATGATATCCAGGTGTATCATTTCATCCAGCTCACACTTAATGTCATCCTTGATTTAGATTAGACATTTTCTGGACGGATGAATGACTGGATGTCCAGATAGGTCGGTGACAATGTGATATTGTCTAGCGAAACACAAAATGCCTTAGAATTGGTCGAGGTATAGGGCTTGCAACTGTGCTTTGTTATTGATTGAATAGACTTGTGTGTTGATGTGTGGAAATGTTGCAATTAATTGACACCAATTTTAGGTCTACTGACGTTTGCAACACTAGAATTGCTGGCCCTATATATAAGATTGTGCATCAATCTGCCTGTTACCATGTGTGCATGGTATAGTACATAACCCAAATTGAGGGATATCTGATCCATTATATGATGTAAGCCTATTTTTGCCTATCTTCAGCTGGTGGTGCGTTTTTGTTGACAGTACTGACACCAGTTTGTTTTTGTTTGGATTGGTGGGGCTTGGAACCAGAGGTTTCTTTTTTGTAATTCCTTGATTTGGATCTGTTTCGTCGAGATGTACCTCTATTCCTAATTCGTGATTTTGTCTACCCCACTGGCTAGCTGCCTTGTATACAAACGCTACTACGCCAGTGGTTCATTTTCCCACAATTTGTGCATTTAGTATTTTGTGCTGGGCATTTGCCTGACTGTGTATGTTGTAAACTGCAATTTCCACACTGCCTAAGATGGGGCCTATGATCACGAACTGCATTTACATTCATATTGCTGAACAGTTCATGCATGTGCGCGATTGTTGCCTCACGTGTCCTAGTAATGTCAATTGCATCGTCTAGCTTTAGGGTATTGTCCTTTCCTAACAAAACCTCTTGCACCTGTGTGTGCCTAGTGCCTATAATAAGCTGCTCTATTAGGCGTTCTGCCAGCTCGGTATGTTGGAATTGACATTTTTTCCTGAATCTTGTAGCGTGTGATGAATTGATCACAGCTTTCTTGTTGTTGCTGGCGAAACTTTTGAAGATTGAACCTGCATAGCCTAAAATTAGTTTTGGGCTCAAAGTGTTTGGCAAACTTTTCAAAAACTATCTGGAGGTTTTTTCGATTTTCTTTCGACAACTCCCATGAATTGAATATTCTAATGCCTTCTTGCCTCAGCCACAGAAGTGAGTATGTGACCTTCTCCTGGTCTAATTTTTGGGCAAGAGGTCCTTTGAATAGGGGATCACACTATTGTTGAAAACTATGAAATTCTGATGGAAGGTCGCTTGAGGACCAATCCATAGCAGGAGGTGAAATTCCTGATAGGTCTCCCATTTTCATAAATTATGGGTTAATTTGTGCTCCAGTATGATGGTAATTACAAACTTTCTAAGTCTAGGCCTTTGTCAATTTTGCACCTGTGCGTATGCTCGCCTGCTTAGATCGATGCGATGCAAGCAGGCTAATTTTCACAAAATTAGAATAAATATTGGCCTATTATGAGCTACGTAACGAGGCTTTGACTACCTATGTCTTGTAAATGAAATGCCTAGGCCAGTGTTATTACTGTTGCATTTTAAATTCCGTTAACGTTAGTATCGTAATGCTATGTAGTAGGCCTATGGAAGTATAATGCACTTTTAATACTACTTAGCCTACTACGTTACTCGTTGGTGTGTAACGTTTGGCCTATAGCCTACACTTACGGTGACTCACCTTCATCAACAACTAACGTTAAACATAAAATAATCAATTCTCACTGTTTCTAAAACGTCCACTAAGTTCTCAATTTATGCGATTGAATTAATTCACACAAAAATATCATCGTAGTTGTCAATGTCATTGAACTTTATGGGGACATCGTAGTATTATGTCTAACAGTTACGTGATGTTGTTGTTTGCCCCTGATGGACAGATGGAAAACCCGGAAGTAGACGAATCATTGATGTTGCTAGTTGGCTTAAAGCAATTGAAGATAGTGCTCGACCTCTTCTCGGCGTACTACGTGTCATCGATGAGGCAGTTTTCCTGGGAAGTTTTCTCCTCCATGTCAGTGACCACAATCAAGTAGGGAGTGCTAATGCTATGCAATTATTTTCCGAAATAAGAAAAAGTTATAAATTTCCAATGGTAAAAATGAACATGAAACGTATTTTTCATACTCACTCGACTGGATAGGTCAATTTACTTGATCATGGAGTAATTAGTGTCAATCGTTGTATGCACTGTGGCAAACTTTCAGAAACCTTTTTCTCTTTGTTTCAGTTGACGTGCATGTCCAAGATGTAGTGTCCTTCGTCTTGAATAAAGTAAAGAGTTATCTTGTAAATTATTGGACCTTACGGGCTTCCTTTGTCGCTTTCAAATTTGATCAGCAATGTTCATGTCGTGGAAGTGGTTGAACTCATTTAATTTTTGTATCACACATGTTCTGAAATGAGGCACAGAAGCATGGTTTTATGTAGTTAAACAGTGATGGCGAACATCATTGCGATGATGTGACGCAGTGAATAGTTCACGTTGACGGTGTTGCAAAGTTAATTTCCATTAAAATCCGTGACAATCAAAAGCATCTTCAATATAAAGAGTCCGGTTTTACTCTCCAGCTGCCACCATATAAATAGATAAGAAGTTCCACTTAAAATAATGAATAAGAGACGTGAGCCAAGTACTAATAGTTTCCATGATATAATGTTGGACTATTCGACTATTAGACCTAAGCATGTCGACGATATAGTTACATGATGAGAAAAGAAGATGATTTAGATAATATATACTTTGAAGTAATTTTATGATGAAAGTTGATACGCACGGTGATGAGGATTGTAAAGTAGATCTCATATTATTACAAGTTCATAAACAAAAAGTGAAATTGTACAATCGCAAATTTTGTTATTTTATTTGACAGAAGGTCCATTACTGAGTCTTTCTGCATACTTTAATCTGGTTCGGCTCGTACCCCCGATCGAGAGTACAGTTTTGTTCTCCCATTTGGGGGATTCTTTGCAGAATTATCCCACAATGCATCTATCTAAATTCAAAGTTTTTATAGCAATGACATAACAATCAGATACATTTCGAGCGCGTGGAAATCAACCACTGCGAAGGATTCAAATTTTTCATTACGATTTGAAATAATGGCATATCAATTATCTTTTCACCGTGCGCTTTAAAATTCACCGTGCGGTTTTGAGAAATTTTAAGAAAAATGATGAATTCTTATTATGTGTTACCGTTAGCCAGTCGCGCTTTAACAATGTTTTCTGAAATTATGAAATATAACTTGATGATTTGTGAAAATTATTTGGCAATAACTGCATGATAATAACGAAGTTGTTGTATTTTCGCGAAATTGAACAAAGCAGACTTTGTTACAAACCTTCAATGAAACGACTTATAAGCGTCTATGACTGAAACTTCACAATAAAAATGGCGGCTTCCAAATATCACTGTAAGGTCCGTGTGCATACTTGAGTCTCCCGATCGGGGGACTTATTGAGTCTTCCGATCGGCGGTACGAACCGAACTGATCTGATATTGTAGGAGAATTGCAAAAGCTGTTGCATATAACCAGGTGATCATTTTACAAAATATACATCGCAAAATCAGTATCATCCAAGTCATACTTCACGAATATGCATACATCAAGGCAGTGGCGTAGCTAGACTTTTTTTCAGGGGGACCAAATCATAAAACAAAATCCGAACCCAAGCTACTCCAACCCTCCCCTTCCCCTCTTACCATAAATTTTAAGTGAAAAGTCGGAAATTCTGATAATAAAGTTTGGAAATTTTGAGGAAAAAGTAGAATAGATAAAGGAACATTTTTGAAATTCTAAGGGAAAGTCAGATATTTTGCTCTAAATAGATAGCTGGTAAACAACTGAAATCTAATACCGATTGATTTCATCATGGCTACCAAAACAATATAATGAATTTGTGTGTGCAATTTTTCCGATATAATTGACACATTGTTAAAGCGCGACTGTCTAACGGTATCACATAATAAGAATTTATCACTTTTCTTAAAATTTCTCGAAAAAAATAAACATAACTGACCGCTTCATGAAGCAAAACCCTCGAGAGAGACTAGTTAAACATCAGCCGTGGACACTTGAATTTCAAATAGTAATGCATTTTCATTACACTTCCAAACCAATACGACTTATGATCATATTAAACTCAATATGCTTATATTTGTATTAACATAAATGCCAAAAATGGATTTTTTAAAGACCAGAGATGGTCAGATGGTGGAACAATTACAATCAATTCGTCAAACATCCATTGATGCTCTCGTTGTCACTCTAGAAGAAACTATATACGCTTTACTTAAAACGAAGCTCAATAACTTTTATTATAGTTGAATTACAAATTCCAAAACAAGCTATTGGAACTAATTTCTGATCAATAGGTTTAAACATTGACTCAAAACGTGGTAGAAAAGGAGTTTGGTTTCATTTTTTAGAACAAGTTTTTTATTTTCCCAGCAGTGTTATACATAAAAAAAAAAGAACCATCCGAACAATATGTGTGGTCTTTTTTTGTTTTACCTTTTCTACATACTACACACGTTCGTATACTTATATGATATGAAACTCGCGTGCGTTTTCAATAGAATCTGCGGCACCTGGACCACACAATTTTGCAACGTTTTTACCCCCACTTAAAAAGTTTTGGATCTGATGATGTAAGTTACCCCCACTTAAAAAGTTTTGGATCTGATGATGTAAGTAAATCTCGTTCTTTAAGAATGAGTGTGGTGGTCAGACATCTTATTTACAGTTCGGGATATCCTTTACTTTTAAGAACCACAGAATACCTTACTAGTAAGGACCAAAAACACTATGGAAGCCACCATTCAACAGGGGTACCCATAATGCAGTATTCTGGTTTTGTTTATTGAAACATGGAAGCCCCTGAAAGTTTTTTTTTTTTTTTTTATAGGCTTCGGTAACACACAAAGCATGAACATCTAAGTGAATGGGTTATACAGGGATACAAAAAAAAAACTCCTGACTCTATTATGGGTTCATCCTTTAGATTTCAAGAAATTCATCTCGGAAACTGTTCAGTTGTACAAAGTATAGTACGGAATGAGTTCACGTTGTCGACACAAATACTCTGTCTCTGAAAGTAAAAGAAATTCCCTATACTTAACGGTAATTGATCTCCCAGACATGTAAAGTGGACAATAGGAGGGACAAAATGCCACCGTAAAGTGCAATGCATTCCTTGAAGTTATTGAATTTGAAATAACAGATATCATACATACCAGTCATTTTGTATCTTATTGAAAGATTCTTCCTCCCCCCTTCCGCGCCCCTCCTTAATGTTTTGGCTTTAAGACCTTACACGTATATAAGCATCGAGGTCAATAAATTTAACTAATTTTATTATGCTGTTCTGGTATTTGTGGCAAGTCTGTGACATCACTGCTGAAAATAAGGCAGTCTTTTGGAAAGCTTGTTGTACTATGATCGTTAACCCTTGGTATATCTTAAGAGGAGAATATTATCGGAGCGATTTCTTTACATTGTACTGTATAACAACAAAGATGAAGTTTTCTTGCCGAGTCTTTGAACCAACTTTTTAATGGCCAGCCACCAATCCTATCTTAATCCGGGAACGCACATTCTGACAATACATGAAGGCACTTTGCCGTGTGCACAAATGTCTTTTAGTATGTTACCGAAATACTGCCTCCTGTTAAGTGCTTCTTTTGATGTTTAAAACTCACGTAATTCTTCATTTCACCTAATAATATAGTGAAAAACACCATATTTCACATGCCTATGAAACTACAAGTAACCACGAAATAAGAAATGATAAGACGCACTTTCGTCCCTAAAATTGTACTGAAGTAAAAAGTCCTTGCGGCTAAACGAATAGATAAGAAGCAGTTCTCTTAAAGCTTTTTACATCTTAAATGAAAACAATATATGTAATTTATGTAATTTCTAAGCTTTAAAAATAATCGGGCCCAAGTAAAAAATATGACCATGATGTTCCAAAGTCCTAAAACACGATCATACTCAATTTAAAACTATTCTATAACTACGACACAACAAAAGGCTCTATTGCTCCTTTTACAAAATATTGACACCAAGACCCGGGAAGAACGATTTAGTAATAAGATGATGAAAATCAATTGAACACATTTTACCGACCTCCTATGGAGGTTGTCCCTGTGTATGGTGCATAGATCTAAAAAAGAATTTGAGTAAATTGTTAATCGAGGAAGGTAATCGCGAAAGGAAATCGCGAAAGGTAAATGCGGAAGGTGATCGCGGAAGGTAATTGCGGAAGGAAATTGCATAAAATGTCAACTCCATGGTCCAACGAAGGAAATGTGGACTTCGAAATTTCGTTTTTCGGCGCATTTTAAAACATGTTGAAAGTATCGACTTCGTAAAACATTTTATAAAGCAAAAAAAATAAATACCAAACTTACAACCACAGTAACCTTTTTTCAAGACATCAGATTCAGTAAAAATATGTTGGCATGTTGGTTCTACTTTGAAAGTAGCAACACACATGCTTTACTCTCTTACTTTATACTTCAGTGCTTTTACAACTTCTTGAAAATAAACAGACTTTTCTGTGGGAAGATTTTTAGGAAGATTTATGATTCGATGCGAAATCGAACAGGTTTTGAAATTGAACGATAAAGAAATAAGTGTATAAAACGCTCAATCCATGAGTACATAAACAATTTTTTTCTCATATAATTATTTATTTGAAAGTCACTAAAAGCAATAAGAAGAGTTATGGCAAGTTATTGCTTAATTTCGCTCGAGATTATGTATCTCGATACCATTAATTTGCACTATAAATTGATTTCAATCAGTAGTGTGGCTATTGGGTAAGGTCATTAACTACAAAGAACGTTTTGTAGGGATTGTTTCAGTTTAATACTTTGTCATTCTTCCCATTATGAAAATATATGTACCTAAAATAATATTTATTTAACTAAATATATTGTAAGATTCACCCACACAACACCCATCCCATATTTTGTGGATATTATCAAGTATTAATATGCATTACACAGTCGAAAAATGAGAACCATTTAACGAAGCTGAAATCATTTTTTGAAGCAATACTACTCTAGCTTGCAACTTGCAAGTCGGTATTATTACTGAGTTAAAATTTAGACCTTAATAAATTCCACTCTTATGTTATTTTTCGTTAAAAATCGCTAAAATACTTGGCTTTTGAGCAAACAGTTATTTTGATAATGCAATATGCTACAATTTTTTTAAACTTAATGTTTTGTCTCTGTATTAATTCAATCTTTCTGTGTAATTTTAGCAAAACACTTGAAGACAGCAGTTGCGGGACGGTTTTATTCTTTGGTGTTTTACATATTTCTTCAATTTAGAAACTTTCGCAGCAAATCAGGCAAAGCAATGGAAAGAGTTTTGGATTTGTGACTTCTTTATTCTATTTGTCGGAGTCACTGTGACTAATTTCTATCATGCTTTTGATCAAGTAGTGCAACTATTTGGGAAAGGTCACAAACGAAAACGAATGGTTTGGTGGGATTATTTTAGCTTAATGTCACAATGCTTTAGACCTTCTTAAATCGAGTTTAGCCAAACGTGATTTCTACATCGACCAATCAAATACTAGGGAAACACTTCCTTTCTTTCACAACCGATCAGGTGCAGGCTTGAGGAAAAAATATAAGCAGCAATACGCGCGCGTATTTCCTTCATGTATAACGAACGTATGATACGTGCGCTTGAAAACATGTTTTTATACGCTTGGTTCTATACCGTGCGTGAATTGTGCAGACGGCCAAGATTCCTCCAGTATTTTATAGTAATCTCGGTCATGTGACATTATTTAAATTATTTATCCGCAAATTGCCGATTCAGATTTAAAAGGATTTATTACCACAATTAATGATTTGCTCCTAAAATAACATTTATTAATATAATTGACTTAATACAATAGAAGGCGTGTAAAGATTCACCCACGCAATACAGCCCGTATTTTATATATCATCCAGTCATTACATGAAGTAGCATGAAACAAATGAAGTATTGATGCACGTGCGAAAATGAGAACCCATTAACGAAGCTGAAAGTATTTTTGAAAGTAATTTAATTAAGCAACAAGTAATATACTTTGCAAATTGCAATTGATACTTACCACTAAGTGATATTTTACATATGTAGCTAAATTATCCACTCCTTTGTTATATATTAAGCACATCCTTATTAACATGTTATGAAACCGTTACAAAAAATATTGCTTTTTAGGCAAAACAGTCATTAAAAAAATTTAAAACGTTAACTTTATTCAACATATAACGTTTTGTCTCTGTATTACTAAAGTTGTTTGTATAATTTTAGGGGAAGATTTGAACAAACCGATTGCCGGACGTTTATGATCTTAGGTTGCTTACATATTTCTTAAATTCAAAACCTCTCTCAGACAGTCAGACTGTGTTTGTGATATTGTAAGAGAGTAAAGAATGGAAAATCGGAAGACAAACTCCCCACTTCCATTAATTTGTAGAGCTCTTTTGTGACATGTCATTTGAATTTATTCAAATGTCTTGTTTATTTTTTTATGAGTTAACATAAGAAACAAAGTTTGCTTTCTCACATCCAATGCAAAGCTTATATATGAAATAAAAGAGTCTTGCAATACATCCATACATCTTTGGTAAAGACACAATAAGCGGATTACAAATTCCAAGGACTTTTAAACATGCTTAGAGGAAGTGTTGTTTTATTCCATTACACAGGCGATATCTTTTGACAGTTTTTGTCATTAGCGACTTGGTATATTGCACCAGATGTAACTTCATTATTTATAAATATTAAGTTACTACCTTGGGATAACTTGTATTTCAAAGACTGAATTACAATAGATAATAAAATTAATAATAATGATAATGTATACTTGATAAAGCGCCGGTACCCGCCAAAAGGCGCTCATGGCGCTTTACAAAAAACAAGCCAGTTAAACAGTTCAAACTCATCCCAGGCTGGAATAAACATACTACAGTACAACATTAACAAGAAAGTTTTTTTTAAAAGGAATATTTTTAAACCAGTTTTGAAACTGTCCAGGTAACTAGCGGATCTTACAGTTTGTGGAAGACCATTCCACACTTTGGCCGCTGCGACATAAATTGATCTTGATCCCCACTGGTTTCTCGCGACTCTTTCCTGAAGCAGAACCTGAGACGATGAACGCAAGTTCTCACGTGCTGGAACATACAGGTCAACGAGTTCACACAGGTAAAGTGGCGCAGAGCCATGTAAAATTTTGTAAACGAACAAGGCTACTTTTGAATACAATACGCTGTTTAACTGTTGACCAGTGAAGTTTACACAAAAGTGGTGTACTATGAGCAGAGGGCTTAGTGAAGGTTATTAGTCTTGCCGCAATATTCTGAATTCTTTGAAGCCGGTTCAGCTGTGTTTTTGTGATGCCATACAACAGGGAATTTCCAATATCTATCTTTGAAGCAATAAAGGCATGTACTAATATTTCAGCAGTCTCTTGGTTTAAACAACTGCGAATGCGACTTATATTCCGAATGGAAATGTAGGCAGCTTTGCAAATAGAGGTAATGTGATTGCTCATAGAAAGGGATGAATCTAGAGTAATTCCAAGGTTGCGGACTTCCGTAGATGGGGTTAATTCTTATGTGTGGGATTTGCACTTTTGGTGTTTGGTATTTTGTCCCGATAACCATGGTCTCTGTTTTGTCGTCGTTTAGTTTTAGGTAGTTCTGTGCCATCCAAGATTTGATTTCATCAACGCACCTTTCCAGTTGCTTAATGGCGTAATCCACATGATCCTGTACCGGATCGACAGACACGTATATCTGAGTGTCATCAGCACATCGATGATAATTTAAGTTGTGTTTGTAAATTAAATCGCTCAATGGAAGTGTATAAATAGAACAGGCGCTTGATCTAATAACAGAGCTCTGGGGAAGTCCATATTCTAGAGGAGCTCTTTCTGAGGTAGCGTCATTGATACAAACAAGCTGGTGTATATCAGACAAGTATGACTTGAACCAATGTAAAACAACACCATCAATGCCAATTCCATCTTTGAGTCAATTTATCAGCTTTTTGTGGTCCACAGTGTCGAAAGCTGCCGATAAGTCTAATAGCACCAACAGTGTAATTTTAGCACTGTACATACCTTGGAACAAGTCATTCTGCACTTTTAAGAGGGCTGATTCTGTACTGTGATTGGCACGATATGCGGATTGATGGTCATGGCACAAACCATGCTTTTGCAGAAATGGATTTAGTCTTGCAATGACTACACGCTCATGAGTCTTGCTGAGAAACGTAAGGTTGGAAACCGGCAGATAATTGCTCAGTACATTATGATCCAAGCTTTGCTTTTTTATAAGTGGACGGACATGTGCTATTTTCATCTCAAGTGGCACTATGCCTGATTCAAGCGAGTGATTCACAATATCAGTGATGAGTGGAATTACAGTACTGGCACATTTCTTAGGAAGAAAAGTAGGCAGCGGATCTAATTCACAAGACTTTGTTGGTGATTGGAACAGGATACGGTGTATCTCCTCCTCTGAGGCAGGTTCAAAGTCCGCAAGAGAAAAAGTGACAGAACTTGTTTGCAAGATCTTTATCTGATTCACTGTCAGGGAGGGGAGATTCCTGATTGCGATGAAGTAATTTATTGACAGTGTTGAAAAGTTGCTTTTGATCCTTTGAGTGAGTTGCACATAAGTCATTGTAATAATTGGCTTTGGCTCTTTTTATTAGTGAGATGACTGTCTGTTTCTGGTGGTTGTAAGTCTGACGATCTATCTCTAGACGTGATTTTCTCCATTTCTACTAAAGCTCTCTGCGCTTTCGTTTTTCGGTGTCGATCTCGTCATTGTACCAGCTGGTTAGGTCTGATTCTTACGTTTCTTGTTTTTGCTGGAGCATGCGTATCGAGTAATGATCTTAGCTCAGATTTATAGAGATGTGCCTTGCTAGACAGTGTGGTTATAAGTGGATATATCAACATTGGCAATATCGTCACATAACGCCTCAATGTCAATTGCGTTTAACCTGCAAGTAGTAATGCATTACTTCGGTGTTCGATATTCGGTGTTGGTAGACAAGCTGATCCAGGTCCATTGATCAGCAAGCTACACTGGCTACCAATATCAAAACGGGTCACCTATAAAACATTACTCTTTATCTACAAAATCCTGATTGGTGAGGCGCCTTGGTATTTCAAGGATATGATCAAGATAAGGAAACCCACACGTGAAGTCAGATCGAGTAATGACTCCACCCGACTTCACATACCCATATCCAATTCTGCCATAGGTGACAAAAGATTTGAAATACTTGCATCCAGATCCTAAAACACTTTACCCACCCACATGAGAACTTCTCCATCCACCACAGTATTTAAAAATTCTTAAAGACCCACTTATTTTGATATTTTTCATTTTCTTTTATTTTACTTTGTAAGCGCCATGGTACAATGGTGAATGGCGTATTTAAGTAACATTTATTATTATCATTATTATTATTATTATTAGCAGATGTTGGTTTTCTCAATAGGATATTACATATGATGGCATAATGATCAGATAGACCATCAACAACACAATGATTGGAGAAAACTTGTGGGTCTGAAGCACGTGTGATAAACAGGTCTAACAGATGTCCACGTGTGTGTGTGTGTGTGTGGGAGTAGAGACGTGCTGCATTAGTCCATATATCGATAGTACATTACAGAAAGAATTGGCATTCACATCGGAATGATTATCAACATGAATATTAAAATCTCCTGTAATAATTATTGGTAAGGATCTAAGTGCATAGTGATCAACAAGGTCTGAGAATTCCTCAACAAACACATTAAATGAACAGTTAATTGATTTGCTTTGAGGACGATACAAGACAACAAAGCCTAGAGAAGATTTGTCGCTAGTGACATCCACACAGAGTGATTCAAGTGATTTTAAGAGAAGTCCAGTGTCATGAAAATTTATATTCAAACCAGATTTATACAAAAGTGCCACCCCTCCTCCACGTTTACTGCCAACACGAGGGGCATGTATGAGAGTTTAAATAACATATTGTATTGCCAAATCATCGGATAATAGATTATGTGTATGGTGAACTTTTCTGTCCATAGCCGCAATGACCTTTCTGAAAAAGCTGCAAAAGGACTGTATTAGTACAATATAATGAATCTTCGTTTCCAACATTTCAATTTTTAGATAGATGTAAACCAGGCACTTATTACAAGCACCGATTGGTACATTGATACTTTGCAGATCAAATTACCAATTGGAAATAATGTAATATATTACCAATTTGCAATAATGTAATATATTTCCAATTGGCAATAATGTCATTTATTACAATACATATATAATTGTAATCATGACTTTAATCACAATTTTCTCTGTGTGAAATTTTAGCTAAAGTAGGCAAGGACATTTCCATAATCACTTAAAATTGCAAAATGTTTCGGATTTCCTGATTTATTGTTCATGAACAACATGAAACAACAATATTATTTTTCTGCATGGCTAAGGTTCACCGAGGTAACCTGATTACCTAATGCACGCGCTAGCTGTGCAAACGGATGAACTTCGACGATGCTTGATATGTCAGTGACAAACACTGACATGAGCGATTTCCTAATAAACCAATTTTTTTTTGCTTACAATGTTGTCACAGCTGTCCCAAAAGCTCGTTCATATTTAGATTGCCAAGGTGTTCTGCTGCTATAAGATCAGAAGATATGGCAAGATAACAAGTTCTATCCACGAGAAAAATGATATGTGCATGTTAGAAACAGCTTTTTCTTATCTAATATGTACCATATGGTTATATTTTAATGATACTCGAGCTATTTTCTCTATATCAAAAATCTTCGGGCGAAATTGATTTGATTTTAAAGGAATTTCTATATTTGTTTACACATGGAATCTCGCAAGATGGTGCTATATCAAAACTTATTGTAACATATTTTAAATACAACTATTATATACATAAACAATACTGCGAAGAATGTTCACATAAAGTTGTTCACCATCATGCTTCCCGTTATTTAATAAGAAATATATGAAACGTGTTATGACTTATACACACTTGTAAAACATGTTTTTGTTTTGTTTTTTACAGGAAAAGTATTGTCCCAAAAATACATTCAGAAACGAAGAACGTCGTGCTGGTACGTCGCTTCCGGTTTTCAATTTTCCATATCGATCGCGAGAAATCTGCGTTGCCATCGATCACACATCCGCCGAACCGAACATAAGGCCTGCATTTGCTATCGATAAAATCACAGATTCTCGCAATCAATAAGAACAAATGAAAACCGGAAGTGACGTAACTAGCACTGCGGCGTTCACTTCTGAATTTATTGATGAGACGATAACTTTCCTTTATCGCATGGATATGTAATTTATACAAATATTTGACGGAAATATTCTATCACTAATCGAATCATAAAGACAAATGGGGAGAGATACTAAATGTGATACACCTTTGTTTTACATATACCCTTCCTTGAAAGCTGTTTTCAAAATGAAGCATGTATCAGCATGGAGTCCCTTGATATGTGTTAGTTCTGAAGTTCCTGGTGAAAAGTTTACAAATTGTCAATCACAGGAATTTACCATTTCTATACTAATTCAAAATGTTAGCCCAGAAACTCTTCGCGGACTTCAACATTTCATAATATAGAGACGTTATCACAATCGATTACAACAAACTTGAGTGATACAGTTCAAATTAAATACTTTTCAGAAAACAAAATTGATCACTCGATCTGAAAACCATTTCTGTTACCGAACATTTCTAGACAATTCCAGGCCAACTGATAGCAGCCATTGAATCAATCAGAAGTGACGAAATACCAAGTAATGCATTGCATTTTTTTCTTTTCCAGGACGATGCACCAGAAAGTGAATATTGTATTTGGTAACAAGTGAATTCGTTTAGCGTATTGCTGATTGGTATTACACTAAACTGCTAAATGTCCTAGCTTGTTGAAGTACGTCGTCTTTTCTCTTTTAGCTACGTCACGCTGTTCCTCCAACTGACACTTTCGGGATTAATTTCATTGATCCAATAAATCCTTCTCAATATCCAAAGAAGAATTAGGATCATTACGAATAGATATCATATATTGAGAGTGAGACTAAATGAGAGCTATCGCTTCTTGTGACAATTGCAATACTATGTACTTGTGTGATTTCACATAGGAAGTTTGAAAAGAATATGTTTGAATTCCGTATTAATCTAATCAAATAGATAGGTAACGTATGGGGACGAAATTAAATATCAATTGTTTTTTTACCTTTGCAATTTTTATCAGAAAACTGAACGTAATGCACTGTAACGGTTTCTTTTTTCAGAAACTGAAAATGAAATTAAAATTTTTTTGAATATATTTTGGATGAAGTTTTTAGCAATTTCAGTTTCTTCATTTGACAGCAAGATATCATCAAGAAATATCGCAATCGCTTTTATAGTGTCTTTTTGTTGTATTTCCAAGAATTCTGTTTACATAATTCACGTTATTTTCTGTCTATGTAATGAACATATAGTTGAATATTATATGTCAACACCAAATAATACTCACGACGCATGTCATGCAAGTTAATATTTTGGAGGATAAGACGCTATATTTTGCTCACATGGCTACATTTATCAAGTGACAAATGTAACATTTCTACTATTCTTAGAGTGACATATAAAGGCCTCTGCGGAAAAGACATCATTAGCCACGGGGGCTATAACTCCAAGATCGAACTAATTTATAATCACCCTCTTTGAGTTGAAGGATTCAAATTTTCTTGAAATCACAAGTGAAAGTTTAAGTGAAGTTTATTGAAAATGTTGATTCCATGAGCTTGAACAACACCAAAGAATTTATATTAAAAGTGTTGGTAATTGACGTGTGCAAGTGGCGCCTCTTTATTAAGGCTCAGTTTAAAATATATTCCCAAAACTAGGCCACAGAGTTTCAACCAATTTCTCCCGTATTCCTCTTTGGTTTGATAATGCCAGGAGATATAACTGGGTCTTCTATGAATGGATCTAAAGAAAAATAACTGTATAGTGCGAACTTGTGTTAAAGGTATATGGACACGTAGAGGGAACAGTAGTTTAATTGATTTAAAAGCCACTAAAAGCTTGAAGAAAGCAAACACATTCAGCGAAAGCTGTTAAAGATTGGTCATTTTAGAGTTTGTAAAGATTTTGAGGCAAATATGAGCAAATATGCAAAGTTAGGTGTTACTCTTGTGAGATATGTTACTCTTGTGATATATAGTTTAGTCTATTTTCTGATAAAAATCCATTGTTTTTAAACCCTCTGCCATTTCTCTTTGAAAAAGGCAAGATAATTTTAATGAAGAGGATTTTATCTTTACTATACCCTCGACCAACCTCAAGCTGGATTAGGCATTTTCAACATTTTCAAGGTATGTAATTATGATACATCACAATTTGTTTAATATATCAAAAGCTATATATTGAAAACTACACATACTATTTTCGAAATTGATGCTTGTTTTGGTACGTGGTTAAATCTGTCCATAAACCTTTAAAAAGTTTTTGACTTAGATATGATCATACCGGAATATTAAGAGTTAACGAAACATGCTTTATAAAGGCTATGAGGTTGATGTTGTTAAAAAAGGTTCGTTATATGGAGTAAGATAAGTAAATCTAAGTTCTTAACGGAAGCTACCTTACAAACCTTTTAGAATGGGATGTTATCAGCATCATTTCTGGCTCATATCTTAGAAAAATACAGTTTTTATATGGCCAGATGAAGCCAGCAATTAATTTGATTAAATGCTCGTTTGTTTTACACCAAATGTTTATATCAAGATATAAAGATAATTCATAAAGATAATTTATATAGATAATTTATATAGATAATTTGTATAGATAATTTATATAGATAATTTATATTGATGATTTATGAAAATAATTTATATAGATAATTTATATAGATAATTATATATATATATATATATATATATATATATATATATATATATATATATATATATATATATATATATATATATATATATATATATATATATATATATATATATATATATATATATATATATATATATATATATATATATATATATATATATATATATATATATATATATATATATATATATACATAAATAAATATATATATATATATATATATATGTATATATATATATATATATATATATATATATATACATATATATATATATATATATATATATATGTATATACACACACACACATATTTTTATATATATATATATATATATATATATATATATATATATATATATATATATATATATATATATATATATATATATATATATATATATATATATTTATGCATATATATGCCCAATATTTTGTTGAGCTGAACTGACATAAGTATGACTCCAATCTTACTAATCCTCCAAAAAATGATAAGTTTGTTACCAAACTAATAAAAAAGTAAAGAATTGAGTGATATATTGATTGTTACGTTCAGATAATCAAAAATTTCCAACATATAGTATTTCCCCCAATGATGGATATGATCGACGTTATGTCAACAATTTTTTAAATAACACTTTCCCAAAAGTCCTCAGTCACGCAGCGAAACCTAAAACTAACAATCCATGATACAGTCCAGATATGTGCTGTAAGATCAAAAAAGAAACAAAATTAGTAGCTAATTATCACCATGACAACTGTAACACAATTATTGAACAAATTATGTCATTTTACTTCCTATTTTTTCTTTGTTTTGATTGTGAGTGTCTTCTTACTGAAACAGTTTATCTTTCAGATAATAAGTACATTGAATAGCAGCTATGTATCAGGTAGGATCTGAAGAACTGTAATTGAACTGATGAAATTCGTTTGAATGTCTTAATGTTATAACAGTTTGGCTTATAACATTTTGACTTTTAGACTTTTAGGTAAAAAGTCCTAATATACATTATCTAAGTGTAAGATTGCCATGAGAGAAGGAAATGGGTAGGGATAATGAAATCATCGAACGTTTCAGTTAGCTTATATACTTTATATAATATATTTTGAAACTCAAATATAGACCACGTGGCTGTGAAGAATGTACCCGGCGTCGTTCTACTGCAATAATGTTTATATTGTTTCATTTTCAATATAATTACCTTACAGGGTTACTTAATTATCATCATTAAGGAATTTATATGGTGCACATATCTGTACGTAAACATACATTCAATGGCGCCTTTCGCAAAAAGCATGACAGAATAAATGAGTTTTTAATTTCCGTTTAAATGAGTTAAACTTTGTACATTCTCGCACTTCACTGGAAAGGGTATTCCATTGTTTTGGTGCATCAAGTGCAAACGAGTGATCACCCAGTGTTACACAGTTCGTGGATGGTATAATAATTTTTTTGGCGATTTGATCGTAGGGTATATTGACTAGTGTTTGTATTGACGAACATTTCTTGGAGGTATGTAGGTACATGGCCATTGACACATTTGAAAGCTAAGCAGAGAACTTATACGCCATTTTATTGAAAGCCAATGAAGCTCCTTAAGTGCTTCCGTGGCACTATCTTGTCGCTTGCGCAATAAAATCAGTTTTACGGCCTGATTCTCGATTCTCTGTTATGGGTATATTGAGCTGGCAGGAAGTCTATTGAAGATTGCATTTGCATAGTACAGTTACAATTTGTTCGGCAGCTGTTTTAGATAAGTGCTTACGTATCTTCCTGATGTTGTGAAGATGAAAAGAGGCTATTCTACATTTTTTTGCAACGAAAGATTTCATGCTCAAGGTCTCGTCCAGTGGCACACCAAGATATTCAATTCCATCTTGAAGCTTTATTTCTGAGTTACCAACAGTAATGCTTGTAGTCATGCACTTTTTCTGCTGAATTTTATTTCCGAACATGATGCATTATGTTTTCTCATTGATCATTTTTAGACGCTTTCTTGTCATCCATTCTGTGATTTCGCAAGACATTCCTCAAGTTTTGATATGCAGACATGTTCATTTGGCCTTGAGTCTGCTTGAAAACTGTCATACAGGGAATAGTCATTGGCATGACCCAAGATGTTTGTTTGGTAGTTGATTATCTCAGCCTGAAGTGTGCTGGCATATATGTTGTAGAAAACTGGTCGACACAAGACCCTTGAGTGAGAAAAGTGAGAGTAATGTAGAAAATGCAACCTGCCATAAAATTTTAAACATTACTGATATTTTACCAAGAGCAAATTTTCCCGAATTTCGTTAATAAGCTTTGCGAAAATATAAATTGTTGTTTTGTGAACAAAAATATTCTAGGTCAAATTCCAAACTATATTCTAAAGATCTGTACAACAACGCGAACATATCTTTTGGCGAAAAGGCTACATTTTAGAAATATATTTTTACAACAGAATCTAATCTAAAACTGACCTGTTCCCGCTTTCGATAATTTAACTAGGATTAAAATACCTGGAAGGCTTTTGATTAAAAACAAACGAACACACGATTGATTAGACAAAAAAACACAAAATAAGTTAACTTGTCTTATAAATCTTGTGAATAACAATGAAGAAACCAACCGTCTGCCAGTAACGTGGAAATGTTTTAAATAAGCGGAGGGTGGCATCTTCTGATCGACTTTATCGAAAGCTTTTTTTACCAATTATATACTTGAAAAAAGTGGTATGTAAAAACATATAGGTAAGGGTGGAATTTTTCTACCGTAAAGTCCGCGGGTAGGGTGTGTGTTTTTCAAGTTTTCCAAAAACGTTCCAAAAATTGAAAGTAAATTTTTTGATGCATAGATCCCAACATTTCCTAATATTTTTTTTACCATTGCAAAGATTTAGTTTAGTTTTATTAACTTGTTGCTTGAATTTTGACAATATACTATCAAATTCCAAATTCTAGAGGTTTCTTTGGGGCTAGAAGCGAGGTTTTAACTGCTATTCTAACATTAAATATTTGGGCGATTTTACACAGAATAGACAAAACATGTCGGGATGACCAATCCTATTATTGGAAAAGGATGCCATATTAACGGACTTGTTGTGTGGGACAAAGGGAAAAGGGTCGAATCTGATTTTCTCCTTTTTGTTTACATACATTAACAGAGCTACGATTACCTTAACGGATAGGGGCTCCAAAAGAAAAAAATAGTGAAGAAGGTATTCAAAACTCTTTTTCCTTTAAGCGGATATCTAAGTTTAAAGTTTGGTATCAATTGTGTAGAAGCGACTAAAATCAGAGTAGTTGTGGTGTCATAGCCTCAGATTCCTTAAATTGTGTATGTATTCAACTATATTTTATCATGCAATTATGTGGCTTAAAAATCATCGGATATGTCAAAAAAAAGTAGTAAAACTGACTCTAGTTAGGGTATTTATGATATACCATCTGAAGAAAGTTCAAAAAAGTGTTGTTTTCTTTGCAGTCCTCTTCCGCATAAAATGGATTTGCCTGACCACTAAACTAATCTTTTAACGCATGTTTAAACTTGTCCACTTGTCATTTACGGGAAATAACACCCAAAATATATGCATGCCTACAGGTACCTCCGTAAGATATGCAAAAATCTGTATTTTTGCTTTTAATTATATTTTATTGGTGATTGTTTTCTTTCAATAACACAATATGCGTTAGAGATTTATAGGAAAATAGGGGTTTAAAGGTCTGATATCATTAGCATGGACGGTAATATGCAATAAAAGTCAACTTTTCTGATTGGCCATACACAAATACCGACAACCAATCAAGCACGGCCACGGAAGTGACTAGTATATCTACACTGTACATACACACAAGGCGTACAGTACGTACTTAATTAGAAACGATGCACAACCGGATGTGACGTGATTATATGAAAATCGCAATTTTACGTATTTTACTGAGAGGAGATTCCCTCTTTCATAAAACATATAGATGAGCATTGGAGAACATTCTTCAGGTCTTTGATGTACAGCTTTAATTTTCGAGTTATGCCTTATCAAAGGTGGGGTTTGTATGCATAATAAATTAGGATTTGTGGCAGACAGCCCATAATCTATCATTTTCTGTCTTAAATTTTAATGAGTGAAAATGACGATTTTTTTATATATTAAAAAAAGAAAAGAAATTATGTTCACTAATTTGGGCGGGAAATAGGTATCTTCAAATATAAATATAAATAAATGGGCATTTAAGGTTCAGACTGGAAAATTACTGGAAAATAAATAGGAAGTGAGTAACTGGTACTCAAAAATGATTGTAATACATTTCAAGTTATTCTAATTGTTTCTAACACTGCATCTAAAGTGTTATTTTTGTTATTAAATTAAACAAGGTCTTACAAGACTAGAACCTTCTATCAGTCTCAGGAACTGATGTTAAAGCCTTCAAATTCACAAAGTTTGTAAGAAATCATTTGAAAAACAATATTTATATGATTTATTATATTTCAGATGATTTCTGAACAATATTTAAACTTTCCGATATTGCATGTAGTGCACTGCCGTAGCCGTTTAACGATAACCCTTCTTTAATGTTTAAGATCTTAAAACAGGCTATTTTTATGATAAGGCATTGATATACGTCGAGGAGCCACATTAGCATACGATGAATTACAATGAGATATTTTCAAGCACTTTTTGAATTAATTACCATGTAAAATTTGTCTGATGCCCCGAAGAACTTTTAGCCATTTTAATTTTGGATTTTATCCTGCCTATATTCGTCATCATATTCACTAGTTCTTTCAACAGCTTAAAGGTAAAGCGGAAAGCACGTTTCGCTACAAAAGTTCTGTATCCGATTAGATATAAACTTTTAACTCATAACTAATATTTGAAGTCATTTTATTTTAACTATGTCTTTGCACGTACAGAATGTGACTCGGGCACCCTTTCTCTGCATTTTATGACGCAACATGTAATACAAATTCTTTACACTTAACGTCTCTGAGTTACAAAATAAGCCACACCCACCATAGCAACGCGGTAACTAGGTGGGGGCAAATAAATCCCAAATCCGCAATCATGCATTACCAATGCATTGACATTTAGATGTTCGCGAAGCCTGCCGCAAGCTTTGGTCCATTTATGGCACATCTCCGGATCTTTCGAGATTTTAGCAAAAGGGATAAACAAAATTCAGTTTGCTAACTGGATAACAGCAATCAGATTTACAAAGCCAGCGGGCCCGTAAGACCAATTTTTGGTCACCATTTCAGTCACTCAGTCTATGTGTTCAAAAATGTACTTTGTGCAGTAAATTGCATTGCCTACAAGAGCGCGCGCCGCTAACTAGTTGTTCTGTACAAGTACCGCGTATAGTCGGTGGGCCAACCGTAGACCCCACCCCCTTCCTTAGGGATTTTCATCCACTACACTTTTTAGTTAGTCTGGACCCTGAGCAATCATTTTCTGCTTGTTTGCCATTAAACTGATGGTGGTGGGTGTGAGCGCCAGGGCGTTGTCATGGCAACACCTACATGAGAAACTGGAATTTTGAGAAAATGGCATATCTTTGTAACTGGATAACATATCAGCACACTTTAAGTGTTCAGGTATATATATATTTGTTGCTGCCCAGTTAATTGCTATCAAGGTTTGAGTCATTTGAGGTCGTGTTCATGTCTTTAAGGACCGTTTTCATGGCAACGCCATGATAAAGAAATGAATTTGAGAAAAAATGCCATTTTTTTTTTTATAGATTTGAAGGTGCTGGTTGGTTGCAGTCAAGATCTGGGTCATTTACAGTCAAAGTTATACCTTTAATTGGGACTTTTGCCACTAGCGGGGCGTCGGGGGAGAGGGGGAGGGCATGGGTGTAGTGTCCCCCATTCATTTTGTTAGTGTTGTTCGCCCCCTCCTCAATAAAAATTAAATATTTTGCCCCTCAGTCATGAATGTTAAGTATTATGTAAATTGGGTGCTAACACCCCCACCTCCCCCTCCCCTAATTGAAATCCCACACCCGCCACTGGCTGTTGCTATGGCAACGCCAAGATAGACAAATGGATTTGAGAAAATGCCATAACATTAATTCATAATACATATGGCCCCTTGATGACGTCATGCGCCACTGCTCAAATCACATCTCAGACTGGGTACCAGATACCAGATACGTTTGATCTGGCTGCTGCTAAGAAAGCCTACAGAATACTGTGGTCGTATGCAGATCGATTTTGCAATGTCATCATTCGACTGGGGGCATTCCACATGGCAGGTGCATACATCGGTGCATTAGGAAAGTATATAGAAGGGAGTGGATTTGTGGAAGTGCTAGTTGAATCTGCAGTGTGTGCAAGTGGTTCCATCGAAAAAGTCATGAATGGAAAACACTACAACAGGGCCGATATGTTATCAGAACATCGATGGAAGCTTTAGAACGGCTATTGTGGGCTTCATTTCAAGATGAAAATGGATTAGTCATCGGTGAGCAGGAAATGAAGCTGATGTCAGTTCTGGCAAAAACACCAAATTCTGAACATTTGTCCGCTGTCAAGCAAAACTCCAAATAGAAGGAATGGATACAGAAGTATGATGAGTACAAAGCGAAGGTGCGTGCTGGAGAAAAAGGCAAAACGGCACAATTCTGGCTAGGTTACATGGATAAGACATGGCTCCTGATGCGTTCTTGAGGGCTACAAAGATCAATGATATCACCTTGCACATGGCCTGTCTAGATAAAATGCGCCCTCTCTTCTTCAGTCAAGAGAAGCCAACGTATGCAAGGTATACATAACTATACTTAAACACACTTCTCAACCTGCGACAAACACATCCTGGTGCAATGGAGCTACTTAAAAAGAAAGGAATGAGTGTGAATTGCTCTGCAGTTCCTAACTCTCGCAATGCTGTGGACATAACAATAGAACAGTTTGTGTGTTTGTTTGATGAGGGCTTAACGGCACCACGACAACGAGGGTCAAATTGTGCCTGAGAGGTCAGATCATTTAGGAGGTGGGAAGGAAAGGAAATAGGGAAAGAATGAGAGAAATTCAAGAAAAAAAGGTCAGAAAGCTGTGATCGTTAAAACAAAAGCAAAGTAGAGAGGGTTAGAAGAGGAAAATTAAATATGTTTGTAGAGGGAAGCATGATAAAAGAAGGAGATAATTTTATCCAGAGGATTTTTCTGGAAGAACTCAGCAATTGAGTTGTGGGGAGCGAGGGAAGCTCTGGGAAGTTTGTACAGGGGGCAAGCAAGGAGAACGCAATGGATTGTGAGGGTGCAATGGCAATTGTTGCAGAGGGCTTGGGGGAGCCAATAAGGAGGTGGGAGTGAGTGAGGTGGGTGTGATTAATTCCAAGACGGATATTATGAGCGCTGTCGATACGAGAGAGGTTGTTGATGGTGGATTTGATCGGAGTTGTGGGCTGGATGGCATGGAGTTTGTTATCAATTTGGGAGTTCCATGAGGTTTGCCAGCGGTCACGAACAAGGGAAGCGATAAGCGGTTTAATGTCAGAGAGGGTTTTGGGAAGAAGGGGTAGGGAGGAGGTTAAGGTAAAGCTTAGCGCCTGCATCAGCCCTGTCATTGCCAGGAATGCCAACATGGTTGGGTATCTAGAAGAAAAGAATACTTTTCCTGCAGAGGGTGGGAGAAAGGAGTTTCCGGATGAGGAGGTGGCATGTGAGGTTATCCTACTTAAGATTAAGTAAAGAAGTAAGAACAGCCTTTGAGTCGGAGAAAATAACAAAATGGCTGAGCGGGGAAAATAAAGTTGAGGGCAGGAAGAATGGCCTTAGCCTCGGCTGAAAAGGTGGATGAGTAGTCGGGAAGTCTGCTACTGAGGGTGATGTCTTGGATGACGGCAGCAGCAGCTGTCTTGTTGCCTTCCTTGGAGCCATCAGTATAGATGGAGGTGTAATTTGAGAGTTGGTCTTTGATTTGGTTGTGGAGATTGATGAAGAGGTTAGGGTGGGTTTGAGTTTTGTGATGAGCGGAGAGGCCCAGGTGGACAGAAGGGAGGGGGTGGCCCAAGGAGTAAAAGTGGGCCAGGAGAAGGTGCCGAGAGTGGCGGGGTTGATGCCGAGATGGAAGAGGTCTGATTTAATGCGTAAGCTGAAGGGAGGGGATAGGGTTTTAGTCCTATCAAAGAGGGTGGAGAAATTGGGGTACCTAATGAGGTTGTAAACAGGGTTCTGGGTGTTGGTGAGGACTCTAAAAGCATAGGAGAGGCTAAGCTTTCAACATCTAAGTAGAAAGAAGGCTTCATTGGCTTATAACCGTCATGCCAGTGGGCATGGTCCAGAAATCATTGGCTTCAGTCGCAACTTGGCAGCGTACCATAGGTGGAGTTTTACTCGGCATGCACGAGCTGGTTATCTAGAGGTAAGCATGAGCTAGTGTATCTTATTTTAGAGGTGGTGCAATTGTTCAATTTACATACAGACATGGGTTTTGTGGCAAGATGGGAAAATAGTCCGGGGCATTGGCAACAATCTTTGCAATGCATTGCTTTCACTCCACGCTTTCACCGGCTGTGATACTATTAGTTCATTTGTTCGTAAAGGCAAGGTCGGACCCCTGCGTGTGCTGCAAAAAAACTGCAATATATTCCTGTCTTCACAGGTTTGGGTACAAGCTTTACTCTCAATCCAGGAAAGTTTAATGATCTAGAAGCATTCACATGTCTTTTATA